>OMNW01004674.1:4751-18739 GCA_900303245.1 Selene dorsalis | reverse complement strand
TGTATTTCTCTTTTTGAATGAATCCACTATTAAGTCTTCTTTCCAAGAAAAGTACAAAAGCAAAATGCGATGGAAACACACACACACACACACACGAAAGTCAATTCACAAATGCATGCATAGGTGTGCATACACACAGACACACATACATACACACAAACACACACACACACACACACACCAGCATACACGAATGCATGCATATACATACATATGTGACTATATATACTGACACACTACATACACACAAACACACACACACACACACACACCAGCATACACGAATGCATGCATATACATACATATGTGACTATATATACTGTACATACACACACAAATACCTAAGTGCGACGGGGGGTTTTGAGAGAGGAAGCCCACAACATAAATATCCAATTACCAAACACATCAAACGCACAGAGGATGAAATATTGATAACTTTGAGACATTTATGTAATCCACAATGGTGTCTTATATAAGTGTTCCATTTACAAGGAGAAGCAGGAATGTGCAGGGAGGTATTGTTTTCTTTTTTTTTAACATCACAGAAAAAAGAAAGAAACTCTGTTGTATGTTGGCAGACAATCGTAGGAGCATATGAGAGTAATGATTAAAAGTAGTTGGACAAACCTGCTCCCTCTCCAGCTATTTCTATCTCTGTCACCGTAAGTGCTCACATGAGAGAATACACAGACACACACACACACACACAAAAAAAATATTACTCTTTGAAAAATTGTACATATTATCATGCCATCTTAGCGACACAAGCCAACAACTGAAAATGAAAGCAAAAATGAGTGATGACTTAACCACTAGTGGGGCTCTATTCTGGTGCTGGGTGTACATTTATGAGGGGGAGTGACTGGGATGTTTTATTTGGCAGTTCATATGCGGCTGTCAGTCGTTCAGTGATAAAGCCTGTTCCAAGCATATGGAGCTGACGGGGGAGGTTTTGGGCTTCTGTCTCCGCTGCTCTGCTTTGAGCAGCGGATCACAGAGCCTTTGCAAAGGCATAAACAAGCAAGGAAATATGGATTCTCTCTAATTAATTGTAAATCGTCACTGCTTGAAGTGGGGATGCTGAGTGATGTGTGCATGTATGGTATGGTGTTTGTGTTCTCATGTGTGAGAGAAAATGAGAGGGGAAAAAACAGAGGGGAAGACTGAATAATTCGACTTAACTTTCGTGCCTTATCAACAAGCCACTCTTCATGGTTTTTCCTTTGAAACTGCTGTTCCTCACTAAGGCCGAATAAATTAGAACTCTAAATAGGAATAATAATGAGAGCATACATTATTTCTCTTGTTGATACTGGTTGAAGTTGTTGTTGTTTGTGTCGGCAGGAAGGCTCAGATCTCCATATATGCAAAAAAAGGTAACTTCTCTGCATGTTTTATAAGTTTGGAGGATCATTTTAATGGTGACCCAAAAAGATGTCCTAGATATTTGGGGAACATCCTTTTGAAAAATTCCTGAAACTACAGAGGGAGAGAAAGAGAGGGAGAGAGCAGAAGAGGGGAGAGAGAGAAAGAGACAAGAGGAGCAGAGTGGAGAGAAAGAGGGGATGAGATGAAATGGAACGTCTTATAACGTGAACGTCTCATAATTTGAAACATTTCGCTGTTATAGCAATCAAACACGCAGTTCTTCTTTGACTGCAAAACCTGCTTTGTTCTCAAATGTTTAAACGCTCGGTATGTTTACTACATTCAGGAGGCACAGTCTGGTAGTATATTACATAATTATTAGCCATGATGACCTCAGATCCTGACACAGCCGCTGCTGAGCGCAAGCGAGTGGTGAATCATATGGAGGATTCTAGCCATGCCAACATTATTAATGACCATTTAAGGCTGATAGTCCCCCCTGCTGGCCTCTGCCATTGACCTCAACCTCCAGGGTTTCTTAACCTCAGTGGGTTTCACTACAGTGGTGGTTTAACTTCAACAAGCCCTTGCTGATTTCCCATCTGCACTCTTCCTCGGGGTAATCCCTGCTGACATCATAAATACAGCTCCATTATTTGAAAACTCAAGTGGCCATTTGTGTGGCTGACCCTTGAATGACCATTATACACTCAGAAGGCAAATTTTATCCAGAATCCACAGTGTTTTTTTCTTTATCATCTGACGTTGAAAATCTGTTTCATTTCTCTGTCTTTTGCCCGAGCCCGACATCCTTTTTCGTGTTCAGACAATGTGTTTAAGAACCACTCCTTCCACCTCCAAACTAACCAGGACAGACAACACAGTTACAATTAAAGCAATGTGAAATTATAGGTTTAAAGCTTTAAATGACTTTAGACACAGCAGATACACATAAAAAAAACTATAATGCTCATTGATTGTCTGCAGGGGGTAACGTCAAAACTGCCAAAATGATTATTTTCCTGCACATTGATATGTCTACCTCTGAACCTAATTACTGCTGCTGCTGCTGTTAGGGTTAGCCCCTAACCCTGGTTTGAGGTGTGTTAGGTGAAAAACTTTGACACCACAATAAAACGACTGTTTTTAACACGGTCTCTTCAAGATCTTTTTCAGAGACGCTGTCACAAGCAAAATTAGACATTTTTCAGACTGCAACACAACAAAAGACATGCAACCTATGAATAATATCTAACACTGTCAAACCCTGTACTCTACATATGTCTCACCCTCATCATATTTATAATTTCAGTTTTATAAAGATAGAAAAAAGAAACTTTTTCAACCAATGAAGAGTAACCTTAAACTGTGTGTTTAAGTATCTTAACACAAGTGTGCAAAGCAACTAGATGTGTCACCCGGACTATTTCTGGTGATGATGAGTAGCTCATGTTGGGGAGTCCAGACATTAGGCCAGGGTAGAGGTTAGTGTGGATTACTCACCTCCACCGCCCTCTTTTCGTGGAGAGGGCATCTGAAATTCCAACATTGACATGTGAAATACAGACAGCAACTCTCATGGCCTCAGAGCAGTGCACAGGATGCTGCTCCTCCCAGCCCTAAACATAGACCATGCACAAGTTTCACTTTCACAAGGATCACTTTGGTTGATTAAATAACACGTGATAAAGGTGATGTAACTACTGAGGTGCTGAGGAGGAAATCAATAATTTAGAGAGTGTGGAGTAACTGATGGTTTCTCTGAAAGAAACGTGTTCTCTTTTTCACTTTGCTCTTAATCATCCATACAAAATACTATGATCTGACGGAGTCTGTGTTTGATTGCATGTGTAAATATGCATGTATGTAAGTGTGTTAAAGAAGTGGCTGTACCTAAGTGTATGTACAAACTATACAGCATGTCTTGTAATAATCCCTCTCTACAACCCAGTCACAAGCCGAGAATGAAGTGCTACTGCCTGGTAGCACAAAGCACAATGTGAAGCTCATGTGACTGTATTAACCTTTCAGACCTAATCTCCTGCAGTCACGAATAACAGAAAGAGAGAGATCAGTGAATTCAAAGTTAGAGAGAATTCAAAGGAATGCAAGAAACTATGGTAAAAAAAATAAAATAATTAAAGGTTTGTTTTGTTTCTCCTCTGAAGCCCCCAAGTCTCGGTTTCTATCTATGGTTTGTTTTGAGACAGATAACAGAGACTCTTGATATGCAGAAGTGCAGATTTGGCACCGAATTGTCAAGAAAATCGAACTGAAGCGGAGATCATTGTGCAACACCCCCCGTGGCTTCAAAAGCAACACAAAGACCGCAGAGGATTACACTGACATGTTCTATAGCAACATGACAGCAAAGAAGCCTGTATTATTTCCGTAGTTATTTTCATAGTTTGGAGCAGACTGTCGGTGTTCCTGCTGAGCAGCCGACATAACAGTGAGCAGGCAGGTCAAGGACTCTCATTGGTTCCATGACACAGGTTTATAGTTTTGTCACACTGGGCTTTTGGCATAAGAATCTATGGAGCCGTTGGCCAAAATCAGCTGATTTCATTGAAAGGCGAGATACAGTAAAGCTCCCCAGAAGGGCTACTATTATTGTGCAGATCACAGGGCAAAAACCTATGATTTATCAAAGGGATATTATTTTTCTCTGACGGGAAGGGGGCAGTGATGGGCAGACACATCCGACAGATGTCTGGGTAGAATTGATGACTTTATCGGGGGAGGAAAAGGTGCAAACTGCAGATTTCAAGTGAGCATTTCTGCAACGTTTAATCATTCACTTAGACCTCAGTATTCTCCACTGACCAAGCCATTAATGAATAAAGCTATTCATGTATAATTAAATATAAATTGCTCTATTCAGGTTGATGTAAGCATGTATGTTAACATCATTACATCATCAGTATTTAGCATGTCAATAAATTATTATAATTGAATTAAGCAGCTGAATTTAATGTGTAAAGTTCGCCGGATTAAAATTTAACATATAATGACTTCAGAGTATTATTGGCAACATCTGTTATTTTCAGCTTTATCACCTAAGAATAATGCAGATTTTTTTAATAGCATCACTGCAACACAATCTTATAATGTAACATTTCTGTCAAAAGACTCTGAACACAACTGAACATTCATACCAGCACATGTGTTGAGGGACAGTGGTGTTTTGAGCCAAATGCTAAAATTTAACATGCTAATAACAACAAGCTAATGCAGATGTTTGGAAGGTTTCATTTTCACCATCTTGAATAAGTGTGTTTGTGTACTAACATTTTTCAATCAGGAATAGTAAATACAGCTTACTATGGGAATTAGTTTTACAATCAAAATGCCAGCGATTCTTCCTGAGGGAATGGAGGCATGAATGTCTGTGCCGAATTTCGCAGTAATCAATGCAACACGTGTTGAGACACCTCAATAAGAGCCACAAATGTCTTTCTCATGAGGGTAACAGAGGAAATGTTTCCATAATTTTGAGGATCCATGTAATCCTTCAAATAGTTCTTGAATGACAAGAGCTGTTGCCATCCAAACACATAAAAAGCAAGGATGACAAACAAAACCTGTGCCAGCCCAGTAACACTTGGCCCGATTACGTCCTCTGTTTGTACAGTATACAGGCTTAAATCTGTTTGCTCTCTTCAGTCCTGCGTTTGAGAGAACTACCCACTAACTGCATGCTTCTCTCCATGAACATAAGCATAAATGTCATATTTCCCAGTGTATAAATACAGATTAGTGAGCAGAAAACACAGATGCTCATTCTCATACCTTGCTTTATTCACAGAGGAAATTTAAACACTTCAGTCCAAGTGCTTGTTGTGTACGCTTGGGATGTCTCAGAGATGTTAACCTGGATATGAATATAAATAAACTGCTGCACAAAAAACTCAACTGGGGATTTTCCATTGCCTCTAGCAATACACTGTGGCTGGCACTGTACTTTTACAGATAGAGCCCAATTAATGTAGCACCTACTTCCAATTTCCGTGTATTCCTACACTAACCATGCCATCATGAGAGTGAACGGGAACATGTTAAACATGTAACCTAAACATTCTTTGTGTTGCATAACATGATAGACATGGATGTTTTTGTTAGGTAACCTACCAGTCGGCAACCATGAGGCATCACTGTGCTGTTCCTATCCTAGCTCTGTGAGACTGGTGAGATCGACATACAGTGTAGTGAGGAAAAAAAGGCCACAAAAAGAGATTGATGAAAAACGCTGATGCACACACAAAAGCCATTGCAAATTCTGCCTCAAACACTATCTCAAGGGAATATCAGCATTCAGTAAGGTATGTCAGCTGCATCATGACATTACTATAAACGTTTCTCTCAAATACCTCTGTTCTGTGGCCCACATCTACTTTCACTGGCTCTATGTCAAGACCTAATGGCAGCATCACTCACATCCCAAACTCACAGCCCACCTATAATTGCTCCTCCAGAGTTCACTGTGTGTGTGACATGCCGCCCAAAGCTTCACCACAGTCCTTGTAAGGATCTCTAAAGCATGTCACAATGAAGTGCTACTTCACCCCCCAACCCCCACTCCCAACTCCCAGAGAGACACCTGGTGGTAAGAAGACACCTCAGGGTGGTAATATTTAACATGGCGATGTTCGCTTTTTCACCCTCCCATATTCCAGCGTCACCTGCTAACATCACCCACCCTGCCCAGGCCCAATTTACTGTCCAGCCATCAAGAGTCTACACACTCAGTGTAGGTCTTGGTGTTGTACACACACACACACTTGAAAACTGAAGGAACAAAAGGAGGTAACACGGGTTTTCCTGCAAGAAACTGGGATTATTTTGGAGTATATATTTTTTATGTTTTCTCTGACAACATGGAGTACTGCTTTTTGAAAGGACTCCTGCTGGTTTTGTCAATACAACACTGCACATCTGAAGGTATGGTGGCATTCTGTGAATAGGTCTTATTATCAGGGTGATGTATTTTTTTTTAATGTCACAATATGTGATGTCATGTGAATATAACTGAACTTTACCTTTATTTGCATTTGAATCAGGGAATGGAATACAAAGAAGAAAAACAGGACTTAATTATGCATTAATTATATAATCATTCGATCAATGTTAAGGACACTGAACGTCACGTGATTTCTCATGCAGTGATTATGATGCCATGTATGAAGTCAAATGAATCAAAGAAGACATAATAACAAAACCTTGTCCTGTTCCTTGAATGTTAATATTACTTCATCAGTATCACACAGTAACACCAGTAACACAGAGCAGCACCAACCATATATGTTGCTTGACAATTACGGCTGCTACAACCCACCATGAACGTCTCATATTTCAACCCTAGGTCTATCAACTTCCATCCAATCCTCCACGGTGGTCACCCTCCAAGACAACAAGACCTTACCCCAGGACCCAGAGTTGCCCCCTGCAGAGGTGGTACCAGTAGTGGCCCCTCCAAGCCTGAAGGAGGTGCAGCAGGCAGTACAGGAGGCCTCAGAGCAGGTTGAAGGTCGTGGGGCAGAAGAAGTGTTGAAAGAGTTGTTGGAGAGAGTGGTAGGAGCAGCTCTGGGCCAGGTGGAAGGAGGGAGTGAGGTGAAAGCAGGTGATGAAGCAGTGCAAGAATCAGCTGAAGAGGATGCACTGGGGATTGAAGAAGAGGTAGCTGAAACTGACACAGAGGCAGAGGTTTCAGAGCAGGAAGTGGAGAAGCAGGCGGTGGGGGCTGAAGATATGGGCATTAAGGGGGAAGACACTGGTGTTGAAGAGGAGCAGGAGGTAGCAGAGGTGGATACACTTGAAGATGTAGCTGCAGAAGGGAAAGGAGTTGCAGAGAGGGCGGGGGAAACGGCAGCTGGATCTGTGGAGGAGACCGCAGCAGGTGTAGAAACTAGAGGCAGAGAAGCAGATGGAGCGGAGGTTATCAATGAGCCTCTAGACACTGAAGTCAGTCAGGAGGTTGCAGGGGGAACAGTAGCTACTTCAGAAGAGACAGGAGGGGATTCAGGAGTAGAGGCGGTGGGGGTGGGAGACAACAATGAGCAGGTTGCATTGTCAGAAGAAAAGGGAACAGCTGAAACAGAAGCACAGGAGGCAGAGGAAGCTCCAGCTGTTGTGGAGGTGGCAGTGGGCGGAAAGCCAGAGATGGAGAAAGTGGAAGAGTCAGACCGTAGTCTGGCCATGGTTGATGTAGAGCAGATAGCAGATGTATGGGGAAAGGGAGATGCTGAGGAGGAGGAAACTCAGGTAGATAAATTAGAAGGTGAGGCGACAATACTGCCTTCTAATCATTACGAGACTGAGGTGACACAAGCTGCAGCGGGAGAGCCAGTAAAGGAGGAGGAGGTAAACACAGCGAAGGACGCCGAAGGACCACAAGTAGAGGACAAACAAGGCCATTTAGTGGTGGAGGGAGGAGCTGCTGAAGAAGTAGAAACAGAAGGTACAGATGTAGGGGAGGCAGCAGGAGGTGAAAGAGATGGAGAGAGTGAGGTAAAGGAGGAATCAGTGACATTGGTGAATGAGGGGGGTGACCAACAAGCAGGAGAAGAGGAGCAGGTTGCTTTGGAGACATCACAAGGCAGTGAAACAGAGGATCAAGGTGAGATCTGTGTAATTCCAACTGGTAGAGTTGCAGACACGCAATAAAAGCACTGGACACTGAGACAGGCACAAATAAATGAGGCCTGAAGGTCTGAACAGTAACTGAAATTTTAAAATTCAACTTGTTATCCCATGATAATGAGCTTCAAATTTTAGCACTCCCCATTCACTTTAACTTTGGAACATCCTTATCTATTAACTCTCTGAAATGTCGAATATGTAAACCCTGTTCATAGGTTGGGTCACACAACCCCAAAACTGCAGTGGTACATGTCTTTTAAACATTCAGTTGCATTAGAGTCAGCAGCTTTGGTTAAGCTTGCATTGTTTGCATCTTAACCTACTTTAAGAGGGGAAAGCTCTTAAATGCAGCTTATAAGCTCCTTTAAAACAGTTTACCATAATATTGGTTGCCAGCCCGTGTCCTGAAAAACCAAGGTGAAAAAAAAACATTCAACCGCTCCAGTTGTTTCAGGAGTGCAATTTAGTTGGAAAATGAGCACGGTTTGTAAATGTCTTCATTGCCAGAAACAAATGTTGGTAGAAAACACTTCAAAAAATGTTTACTCAGAATATCTTGACCATTAATGACCATTAATGGTAAATGAGTGGAAACATCTTATATTCTCTTAAAGCTTGATGATTATTGTGACACATGTAAAGACTGATGCACAATGATACTATGGGTTAGCTCTAAAATGCTGACAAATCATGACCCACCTACAGCTCTCAGCTACAGCACATCTATGCATTATTCTACATTCCATAGATCCACTCGAGAAACCCTAAACCTTGGCCTCTTGGCTTCATTTTCACATGTGTGTGACATACCAAACCCCTCTTCTAGAAGTGCTGGCGATCCCTGCCCCTGAGCCTGAAGATGGTGCTGAAGCCTCCATAGAGCAGAGCCCGGAGAACCTAACTCCCACCCTGAGTCCATCCTTAGGTGTGGTGGGTACAGGAGAAAATACCCTTGTTGAAGAGACGTCTAACTATGGTAATGAAATTATCACTCCCACCAACGACCTTCTTCCAAACAACCCAGTTGTGGCCCAACCTACACTGGATAATTTTGTGAAGGATGCTCTAGCTGAGCCCCCTCAGACAGCGGGGGAGGAACCAAGGGAGGCCAATGGGCTGGTGGAAGATACAGCTGAAGCCACAGGTAAAGTGCAATAAAAATATTATGTAAATGTAGGGAACAAATGTGTGGGGAATTCGACTCTTTTTCAAAACAAAGTTAATATGTTCTCTAATTCTCAAGTGAAAATTCAAAACTGCATATTAGGTTTTGTTATGTTTTATAGCAGACTCTCTGTGGCTTAACACTTGAGTAGGGTAAATAAGAAGAAAACAGCTCATGATCATGACTCTGCCAACTAAATATGCAGAGGGCAAAGTCGATGCTGTTTAATTTGAATAAGCAGTGGAGAACACCAACTACTAGACACTGAGGGCCAAAGTTGGGACCATCTTGTCATAAAATAGTACACCAACATCAGCCACACTAAAGAACTGACACACACACTTTTAAGGGTATGATTTAAAACAGTCAGAGAGTAGTCTGTAAAATGACAATACAAAGGAGGGAAAATAAAATGTTTGGTTTTTTTTTAAGCTGCAAGGTTATGTAAGGAAAGCAGAGATATATGTAGCAAAGATATTGTGTTTTTCATGTGTAAATTACTGTATACTGAAAATCAAGTGGCTCCCTCTTCCTTCTTGCTCTCTGCCTCAATGCATCTGTTCAGAGACAAGTGAGCTGGGTCTGGAGACTTGGAAGATTGGGGCCATTTCTGCTGCAGTCTTTCTGGTTGTGGAGACGGCTGTCATCATCATCTATATCCTAAAATGTCGCAACAAAAACAGGTACACATTGCAGTGACTTCTGTGCACCTAATCTCCAAGAACACTGAAAAAAAAATTGCTGTCACGTAGATAAAAATTTCCTGGCCAACTGAAAGTACAGTCCAAATGTGTTTTACTTAAGACAGCTCATCTTATAGCCAATATTATTATATTATTCCCAGTAGCCTGGCATCCATTGTCATAATTTGGAAAGGCTGAGCTCCATTATACAAACAACAGCCTCATAGGAAAATAGATTTCCATTATAACTCTAATCTTACTGTACTGTTGAGTGTGAAGGGTATGAATTTGGCTCTGTCTTTGTAAAGCAGACCCTTTCCTTCAAATTAATAAGAAGTCTGCAATCATACTAGTCCCAGCCACATCCTGGTGGTTCTTCTTTAATAGCTGCTGAAACAAGCCATCTGATTTCTGGCTATAGTACCAACATTGCTACAATCACAGATGGGACTTGAGGCATTGCTGGTGCATGATTGCTTCTGATGTTGCCCAAGCTGCAGCTAACATTTCTGCACTGATAGATGATGAAATGACAAGCCTGTGCTCTGTATTTCTCTCTGTTCATAAAAAAGTGCATGGTCTTTCATCAGTTCTACTGTACTGTTTTTATTATTTTTCCACATGGCCCAGTGCAACAACCAGTTCATTTTTAGAGAGGTAGCGGTAAGAAACAGCTGTAATATCTGAGGTTCTGTCTGTCCTTTTTGCTCGTGTGTGTGTAGCCCTCCATCTCTTCAGCGGGCATGTGAGGAAGGGTGTGTCGAGCCAGAGGCAACTACAGGAGGGGACTGCAGTGACGACACACTGCCTGCAGGCAATGGGGACACTCAACAGTATGTTCACATTTTGAAATATTTATAGTGGTGGCATACGCGAGTGCAAATGCAGCATATATATACAGATGGTCACAAATGAAACCAAAAACATAAAGAGACACCAGTCTAAACCTCCACAGGTGTTAAACTGCATAGAGTGCAAAGACCAAAGAGACTTACTTTCATACTCCTTAAACCATTCAGCTGCCCCTCGTGGAAGCACCTGCATTTGTTCTATATTATACACGATTTTTATATTAACAGTGTGCATTTAAACATAAACTGTTTCAAAGCAGATAAACAGTGGAGAGGGGGAAGTCAAGACTTCGACAGAAAGAGTATAAAAGGTAGAGATCAGACAAAACATCCAGATAACATCCGACAGCTTCTGATAAATTTAATAAAGCAAAGTTGAAGATCTCATTGTCAGTTTGCGCCTCACTTCATAAGAGATCAAACACAACAAGGGCAAAGATCTCTAAATATTACTGTTAGATTATTGCCGATTATTATTATTTGGTGCTACAAATAGTGTACATGTGTTTCTGATTCAAACCACGTCAAGGTTTACATGCTCTAACTGAGCTCTGAGAGCACCTTGCTGCTCTTCTCTTTCTTCGACAGTCTATTTTCTGCTACCACAAAAACTGACTTCTACAGCATCAGTCTTCTTGTCATTAACACTAGCCAGATGTCAGACTTGCCCAGTGTGAACTGACTAAATGTGGTGCACTGACCTGGAAACTTGTGGTTCATAGGAACTACCAGTTGTGTGCTTCTCAGCTGATTCCCTCCTGGCTATTTTGTAAGTTATGCGCTGCTCACTGTGTCACATGAGTGTTTGAGTCCCGTGAACCCAGAGAATTAATGGGTAATGCCGCTATTTTTCCTAATCAGGCTACCAGGCTTGGATCAATAATAAGCCAAAGGTGCTGGTGTGAGTGTGTGTGAGGAGTGAGCATGTGAAAGTATGGTGTGAGGCTATGTGGACAAAAAATGAGAGAAAAAAACAAAACAGAAGTAAAGACAGAGATTCAAAGAGTGTGTATTTAAAACAAAACTTGTGCACAGAGAGTTGTACGTATGTGATCCTATGAGTGTGTGTCTTTTACTCGTGCAAGTGTGCAAGACAAAAAGGCCTCTGATGTGTGCCAAGCACAGACGATAACAAAGCAACACTGAATTATTAAACACTCAACAGAGTCATCTCGAAATATGTCCTTGTTAAGAGACTTTATAGCAGCAGCGACAATCCCATTGTCACTGGAAGAGGGAATCACTAAAAACACTGCCGACAAACAACAAAAGTCACTTTCAGAACAGTATCTGAAAGTCATATCTTCGGCTGCAGTAACATCTGAACAATAAAGGCACAATGGGCTGCTGCTCCTTGTGCATACGAGGATGTCAGTGGCCATAGTGCACAGACAGCCGACGCAATGAGCGTTTCTAAACTGGTGGGCAAGAGAAAGGCTCAAGCACTTTTGTAACCTAAAGTGTTCTTCAGCCTTTTCTGATATATTTCAATCAAGGTGAACAGCAGGTTGTAATGGAAACAACAAGATTGGTATTTCAATATAGACTCCCCAGACTTATATTAAACTTGGTAATTACATGGTTCAATCACAAAGAAGGTCTGCATCTGACTTTGACTGCTACACAGTCCAGAGGCAGACCAGCTGAACTTGTATCACATTGGCGTTTTACTCTACAAATGTTTTTAAAATTATACTAAATGTTACTGAAACTGAAGCTGCTTTACATCCTCCATTACTGACCATGTGCTCGCCCACACACGGCAGCACTGGTCTCTCTCTACTTGCAAACTCTGGGTGCACACATGCATGGGTGCAGACAGTTCATACAAAGAAGAAGTTAGTGAAATGTCTTTTTGAAATGCGTTTGAAAAACAACATGGCGAGGAAGTGATGACAACTAGATTCTGGGGAAAAAGGCAGCATTTCAGCATAAATGGTCTGTAAAGCTGGAATAACACAGAGATGCGACTTTAGATACCCTTCAGGGCGAAACGACTAGGGCATGTGAAAAGGTATTCAGCACATTTAGCAATTCTTTCACCCAGGACAGCGTCATCTGCAATTAGTCAATAATGTCAAGTGATATATTTATATTGGGGTGTGTCATTACCTCCCGGTGTATCTCCCCTCACCACAGTTTGTACGCTTCCCCATCTGGTGTGGAAGTCATTAAATAAACAGACCTTGCAGTGAGAATATTAACATTTACTTGCAGCGGCATTATCAACAGCAGTTCGACAGCCATTATGAGAACACCTAATTAAGTTTTGCTCGATTTTCACTGGTACCTCACGTGTCTCGTCAGGATCACCCTGTCTTTGTGTTCAGGTAAAGCAAAGATTTTGTCCTCATTAGGATCAAATCGCTTCTACTGAATGCACTCGCAGCGATTACGCTTGCTATTAAAAACAGCCCTGTCTTTTCCCTTCCTGCAATTTAGCCACTAAACCATTAAATCTCTGCCAATGACCTTCTGTCCTCTCTACCAGGATTGCAGCACTTGACCCATCTGATGTGGCTTCAACCCTGGCCCAAAACAAAGAGCGACATGAAGAGGAACATGCGGCAGCCATGTCAGACCTCCTGCCCAGCTCCACGGAGGAATCAGCCAACACTGGACCAGGACCAGACTCTTCACAAGACCTCAGGACATCCATTCTCTAGGGGGTCCAACTGTTTGTCTGTATTGAATAAAACCAGAAAAGCCACTCTTCGCCCCTGCACCCAATCCTAATTTACCCTGAAACCCAATGAATTACCCTGACTCAAACCCTCATCCAACACAGACTGCCTTGGAGTCCAACTGTAATAACTACTGTATTTGTAACACATTTGTATTTAGTGTGTATGACTGTATGTCTGTCTGTCTGTGTGAATACCTGAGTAAACTTAAAGAGATACTATAACACATTTGGCATGTGTGAATGTGTGGAGAGAAGGAGTGTCCATTAACGTGGTGGATGAGTGAACAGAAGGCAGTGAAATTCTCTGTACATGTATGCGAGTGTAAATGTGATCAAAAAAATGTTATGAATGTAGATTGATGTCTGTACGCTCTTTAGGCTAGAATGAGCTTGTTAAGAAATGTTTTTCATACTGACCACATCAGTGAAGCTGAACAAAGCTGTTAGAAACCACACTAAAAGGGGCAGCGGGCATGAGCAATTTTCCCATTTTATCAGCAGTTCGGTACAATTTATTCACAGTGCTTTGGTAGAACCATTGAGTGCCGCATCTGCACAGTCTCATTAAAATGTACAACACAGGCTGACAAAAAAAA
>OMNW01004673.1:8713-34171 GCA_900303245.1 Selene dorsalis | reverse complement strand
GAAGGATGTAAAAAAAAAAAAAAAAAGTGCTTTTAATGCTTAAGTATGACTGAAACCAAGGACTTCAGCACTTAAGTTCAAGTAAAAGTATGACTGAACAACTTCTACTTATATTGGAGTAATATTTGACCAGAACACTGGAAAATTGTCTCAGGTGATGGAAATGGATACTGGACTTCCAGTGTCTTACCCAAATTTACACATTTCCATTGAGCTGGGCTCTTCACTGGCACAGACAGCAATGGCCAAGCATGCACTGTCCAATACGTCTTTGTGATAGGATTGCAGCAAATTGACCAATGGGTGAAAGCCTCCAGCACTCTGAAGCTATGTCGGACAAGGGGTGAAATAAGTTATGTTAGGTATAATGAACATTTGCTTCATTTGTACAAGTTTTGTTTTAGATTAAGGATAGAAATGCAGTAATTGGACATATACAAACACCAACCTCTGCCCTAGCCTCTGTGTCACAAGCCAGCACTGCCAAACACTGTGTGGTGTGGACTAAGAGCTGTGTATCTGTGGACTTCAAGGACTCCGCCAGAGCTTGCATGGCTCCATGTGACAAGATGCTGCAGCGGATATCTTTCTGTCCTGCCATGTTGCCAAGTGCGGCGGCAGCATTGGCTACTGTCCTGGAACAGCTTCCACGGAGCTGCTGGACAAGCATCTCATGCCCTCCTGCCTCATACACTGCACTGGAAGACACCATAAAGACAGTAATATTGAAATATTTTGTCATATATAGTGCAGTGATGATTTGTCTAGAGAATAAAAATGTGGAAAAGAGACAGGGAGATCAGAGAGGTAAAGAGATAGTCTGTGAGAGAACAATGAGGAGACAAAGCATCAAATCATCTGTGAAATAGTGGAGAGGAAGGTACAGCGCTAAACTTCAAAGTGTTACTTCCTTCAAAGCTTCAGTTTAAGAAATTACAAATGTGCAAACAAGCTGCAATAGCATGCATCCTCTGAAGCACCCCAGATTTTATGATTGTTTCTGTTCAAAATGGACAAAAAACACCAGCTCAATTCCAAGATAGTGGTGAATATATAAATGCACTCAATCTGTCTGTCACTCACAATGCATTGAGGTGGTTGGTATGTGTGAGGTTAGAGAGAGCCTGGGTTGCTGCCTCTCTCAGCTGCACATTCTCACTGCTGAGCCCCTGTACCACTGCAGGGATACCACCTGAAACACACAGAAATCCAATGCATTCACACTTCACTGTAGTCAGTGTGTTGTTGATATGGTGTTTATGTAAATGTCTATGTACCCAGTTCTCTGAGGTGGTCTTTACTGGCTAGGTGGAAACTCATTGTAGCCACAGCCTGGCAGGTAGAAGTTTTCACCCGAGTGTCCGCCACAGACAGAAGCTCGACCAGAATCTTCTCCACATCAAGCTCATGGAGCAGTTTGCGATTCTCAGCTAAACATGTCAACATAAGCAAAAAAGCATAATGCTAAATTAAGTGTGACACATACAACTTGTGAATTTCAAACATATTGTTGCAAAGTCAAAAGAAATTGATCATCTCTTGTCTCACTCTTACTAACTTACAGATCCCAGCAACTCTGGCAATGCATTTCACAGCACTGGACTGGATCTCAGGTGTGTTGGGCGTGACTAAAAAATCCATCAGCCTTGTCAGTCTTCCATCCTTATGGATCAGCTTTAGATTCTCGCTGTCACTCAAACAGTTGGCCAACACGTGTAAGGCCTTAGCATGAAGATCACTGTAGTCCTGTAGGTTTTAAAGAATAAAGATACAGAAATAGTACTCTTGAGATAAAGTGCTAATTCAAAGGGAACTATTTGCAGCTAACTGTGCCAACATGAAATGCATACATAGGCAAGAATAGGCAAGACAGTTTATTTACACCAAGCCACAATATTAAAACAGGTGACCATTAAAATGAAATAAAATAGAGAACAGAGAGGGATAATAATGAATAAGAAGTGACAACTTGTCAGCTTCCTATCATTGCAGAAAAACAAAACAAAAATGCAGAAGAGAAACCAAAGGCATAGAACAGCTGTGTTTAATTTAGATTTGAAAGTGACTTCAGCTGGTGCAGCTGAGGTCATCAGAAAGTTGATTTCATTTGTGCGCAGCATTGTAGTTAAGTGTAGTTTTTGGCAGTCGTTAATAGTGATTAGACCACATATTGTTCTCGTTCATACTCAGGGGCTGGATAAAGACATAAACATCCCTGCAAAAGTATGTTCTGTCTAATTCACAAACCTACCGTGTTATTAAGGACATCCATAAGCTTCTCAAATCCCTGGTCCTCCCTGAAGGTACTGCATGCATCTTTATCAGTGGTAACATTCTGCAGTGTATCTAAAGCCAAATGCTGAATGACAGGGAAGTCCGACTTCAACAGTTCCAGGAGTGGAGGGATCACGCCCAACTCATGAACTGCCAGGCGACATCGGTAGTCCTTCACACACAGTGCAATAAGGTATACAAGAGAATGATGAGAAGAATTTTGGAACAATTTCAAGATTGCAAATTTCAAGAGTATATCTTATAAAACAATCACACATTTAATTTCTTTTGTGATACGACCAAAAGCCCTATAATCACATTAACCTTGTAATCTTCCTAAAGACTGAT
Organism: Selene dorsalis; assembly: GCA_900303245.1. NCBI lineage: Eukaryota > Metazoa > Chordata > Actinopteri > Carangiformes > Carangidae > Selene > Selene dorsalis. Next base: position 31,549 of record OMNW01004673.1, on the reverse strand, counting down.
GATTTTGTGTAACCTGAATTAGGTTGAAGATGATCTCTAGAGAGTTCTTCTGAACATCTGGGTCTAGACTGGATAGAAGCTGAATTAGAGGTGGCAAGCCCTTGTTGTCAAAGATCTGGACCTTACAAACATAATCCTGTGACAGAGGAACCAGGCACAGTGTTGCAAACTCTTGGACAACTGTATCATCTTGAATGGAAGAGAAAATATGAGAAACATGAAGGATTAAACACACAGAAATATAAATGATTAACTGGGCAATGATCGTATGTAACATGCATTTTAAGTGTGCCTTGTTACAATTCAATAAATATATACTTTATAATCTATTCATCTCAGAATCAAAAATTACTGACCTTCATGTGACAGTTTGTCTACAATCAAAGGAATGACATCCTTTTTTTTCAGAGCCTTCTTCACTGCACCTTTCAATGACAACGAGAGACAAAGTTAACTATTTAGTTGTTCAGTGAGTCAACCAGCCCAGTCAGCCAGTTTATTAAGTCAACAAAGCCAGTCAGTAAATCATTCAAAAGAGTCAATTGCCTATCAGGGAATCCTCATGTCAGTAAGCCACTAGTTACAAAGTTGCATTGTAAACCATCAAATCCCTTAAGGTGGCAAGTCTTCGTTGATGATATGTGTCTGACGCACCATTGATGGCCATGATGCCCAGGGCTATGATGGCATTGCGTCTGATCAGCTTGTTGTTGTGAGTGATGAGCTGACACAGAGGCTCCAATGCCCCAAGTTCCAGCAGAGAAACCTTGTTCTCATCTCCTAGCAACAGGGGGAGACAGTGAACAGGAAACTTCAACTTGAGTGTCTGCATGAATTTATTATAAGCAATGATGTGTTAGCTTTTAAGAGAATAGCAGAAGTGGGACCTTAAACTAAAATAGAACAGTATTCAAAATATGAACATTTATCATTAAAACAGGTTTTTATTAGACATAATATGTTGATTTTTAAATACAGCAGCTTTTGATATATATTAATATAAATATCCTTCTGCAGGTAGAATGAAAACAGATGAGATGATGGTGTAGAATTTACAATAAATGTCAGGAAATGGGATCACGTGGTAAGCCACAATTACAATTTGTGCTTTTCAGCAGCAGGATTGTTCGTAAATAAAACATCTAGTATGTATCTGTGAGTGTGTAAGGGTTAGCAGTGAGTACCTGCTAACTGTACCTTTCTCTGCAAATATGTGAATAGCTTCACAGGCTTTGATTAGGATGTCTTCCTCTGGTGAACTCAGCAGCAGGACTACGGTTGCTGGGGTTTTGCCCTCAAAAGGTAGTGCTTCAAACTGAAATCAGAGAAATGTTTAATTGCTTTAGAAGCGTATCCTTGAGATACACGGTACATACTTTCTGGGTGTGTGCGTATGTTTTACTGGACATAATACCGTGTATCTGTAAGCAACATGTTAGCTGGGCTTTATTAAAGAGCGAAAAGCACAAGGCTTTCATCACATTAATGTCTCACCGTTTCCTTGCTTGGAGTTTCACTCTCTTTCTTCGCTTTCTTGCTCATTCTGTGGCCCTAGAGAGACCAAATTTTAAATAAATGTGTCTAGTTTGTGTCTAATGTGTCTAACTATGAGTGCAGTCACGACCTAGTAACTTTAAATACAAAGCTAACCACGGGGCTTAACCGAGCTTGGCTTGGCTAGCAACAGTGTTTACAAATGACGCTTTCAAAACAAAAAGACAAACAGGGTTGTAGCTCAATATCTCAAACTGTCATTACAACTTACCTCAAGTTTTCGACACTACGAAACAGTCTCAATAATATTCATTACTGCCAGCCGACCGAGGGAACCACACTGTTAGTTTTGTGTTTTGGAAACGGAAGGTGAGCCTGCGTTGCTAGGTAACGGCTGCCACGTCGGGCACTAGCAAGTGTTTGAAAATTTATTTTGAACCTGTTGTCAAAGCCATGTTAATATTCAATATGCACATTGTACATTATTGATTTTAATGTGTGGATTAGGCTCGTGCAAAAGTGAGTAACACATATAATTCATCCTTGAATAGAACAGAATAGAATAGAATAGAATAGCCTGTATTGTCATTGAACAAGGATGTTCAACAAAATTGGGGGCGAACCTCTGCATGGACAGCATCAGACAAACAATAAATAACAACATACATACATAATAATAAATAGTAGTTAATAGTAATAATAGTAAGCCTGGTGGCCCAAGGATAGAAACTGTTCCTGAGTCTATTTGTTTGCATTTTCAAGCTTCTGTATCTCCTACCAGAGGGCAGGAGAGAGAACAGTTCATGACCTGGATGAGAGCAGTCCTTTATGATTTTTTGAGCACCACTGAGGCCCCTAAAACTGGAGATGACCTCCAGAGAGGACAGTGGACAGCCACTGATCCTCTCTGCTGTTTTAACTATTCTCTGCAGAGCTCCTCTGTCAGCAGCCAAGCAGCGAGCATACCACACTGAGATGCAGTAGCACAGCACACTCTTAAAGGTGGCATGGTAGAAGGACACCAGTTGTTTCTTCTACAGTCTGTTCCTCTGAAGCACGTATTTGTTGCTGAGTTTTTTTCACAGTGGTATTTGTTGCGCAGCTGAGGTCCTCTGAGATGTGCACACCCAAGACCTTGGAGGTGGAGACCCTCTCTACCCTGTCCCCATTCATATGGAGAGGGGAAGGTGTCTTCTAAAGTCCATGATTAGTTCTTTAGTTTTGCTAGTGCTCAGAGACAGGTTGTTAGCAGAGCACCATGCAGAGAGCTGTGATAGACTGAGATCAGTTCTCTAACCACGTTTAGATGCTCGCAATGTATGTAAACCACATTTGCATAAACAGATGGAAATCCTTCATGAAGACAATAAGGGATTAAATCTAAAGGGAATTTGCAGAGCATGCTGTGTCTGTCCTGTGTAGGTCATAGGAACAACACTGAGGTAAAAGTGCTGCTGTGAAGAATGAGTCATAAAACAAATGAGCTCTATACAGCATCAGCATACTGAAGTCTGCTGCTCAGAGAGGCACTGACACAGCAATGTGCCAGTGGAAACAGCACAGTATGCACCAGAAAATCAAATGTCCTCTAAAGACATTACCCCTGGTGGTGTGGGACATTATCACTCTGCTGCCTGGAATGAGCCTGTGATTAATCTCAGCCAAGGCAAGGCAAGGATGGGGGGGATGGATGTGGTTGATGTAGAGGTTATTCCTTTTAGGCATTATTACATGAGCTACAAAATTGGCAAAAGCAATTATGCACTTGAAAACGATAGCCATCTAATTATATTTTATACTTCTGCCCACTTTTTTTGATTAATTCTGAACGTTTCAGGTGTCAATGAGTTGGTAAATTCAAATTTAGCCACATTAAACGGCTCAAGCGTGCGATTAAAAAGCAAAGAAAAGTAGCATAGGCCCGATGAAGGGAGGGGGTTGCAGCGAATCAGCACAGCAGACACTGCAAAGCGCAGGCTGTCACCTCCCCTCTGTCGAGCTGTCATTTGACAGCGGCACACATGAACCTCTGTGCTGCAGACAGAGTTGACCGCCCGTTGATTGCACGTTTTAATATCTGCCTGCTCGGTGTTTTAATTCAAAACGGGGCAAGAACATGACAGGATACAGCCCTGTCATCGCTACGGACTTGAGCACAAACGCGTAGGAGGATAGCCGAGACGCTCGCTAGTTGAGAGCTGCTAGCTGATGGTTAGCTCGCGGGCTAACGGTAGGTAGCTGGTGAACGGGACTTCGTGCAGCTTTGTGCCGTCAGTTGGCTAAAACCTCACAAAGCTGGCTCGCGAGCGAAGGTCGGAGGAGCCGACGTTAGCTGCTACACAAGACCGTTTAATCTGCTATTCGGCATTATTAACGTGTCATTTTAACAAACCGGTTTAATGCTACGTTGTTGTTTGTTTTTCATTTGCTCCGGGCGTCACGTTTGTCCAGTTTTACGCGTTTTTTTAATTTAGCGAAATTTATCGTTGGTGTTTGCTAGCTAGCAAGCTACTCGGCTATGCTAACGCCAGCTCAGTGAGACCTGACATCGCAGGGGTGCGGAGAGCTCCGGGCTAAGTTAAGGAAGGAAGAGAGGTGACTTGTGATGTGGGCAGAGGGAAGCGGAGGACTGTTAGGCGAAGGAGAGCAACAGTATTATTAACTTAAACACATCGCATTTTTTTCCCATATCAGTCCTGGTAGAGGAAGGGCCAAATCGCCAGTGAAGCTGTGTGGGACGTTGGATGAAGAAAAGATTTGGGGCACTTTGATTTGCGAGCTGGCTAAATGAATAGTATTGGTGTTGGTGAATCGTGAGCCGGTGGCCACTGTGCCAGCTTCAAGAGAAGACGCTGTCGAGATTATCGCACAGGCTGCATTAACCAGGCGGTTTGCTTTAAGATGGCTTCGGCGAGCAGCATTGCCGCATCCATTGCGAGTAAAACGAAGACCAAGAAAAAACACTTCGTTGCTCAGAAAGTGAAGCTCTTCCGTGCCAGCGACCCTCTGCTCAGCGTGCTTATGTGGGGAGTCAACCATTCGGTGAGTCACACCATCTAATCCTCACATTATGATTCACAGTTATGTCTTTCTCGTCCCTTTTCATGTGCCACATTAAACCTGAGCTACTTGCTGTCAACTCTCAGCCTTTGTGATTGACAAGTAGGAGATGACAGCTGTCCAGCGGTTGGCCACAGTGCTGTCACTATGAATGTTTGAGTGGCTGCAAGTGTGCTGGCCCCCCACAGTAAATCATTATGTTTTATGTTTTCTACAGTAACATTTGTGCAGTTACAACTCCCATGATATTACTATAGCACGATTTATTTGTGTGTGTGTGTGTGTGTGTGAGAGAGAGAGAGAGAGAGAGAGAGAGAGAGAGAGAGAGAGAGACAGAGAGCAGTGAACTCTTCTTTGGCTTCCTGTTGTGTACATGTAGGATAAGCTCCTAGGGCTCTGTGTCATGAGAGAGCAGATCTTCCCATGCAAGACAGCTTATCTCTGCTCTCTTTCTCTTCCTTTAGTGAATATTTGTTTGTATAATGCTCATATAGTGGAGGGAGAGAGAGAGAGAGAGCAAACTTGGCAGGCAGAGGACATGCAAATATTTTTTGCACCAAATCCTAAATATTAAATCTTATACAAATGTTTTACAAATGATTAAAACCCTTAAAGTGTTGGGCTTGCTCAAAGGACTGAGGCTATATAATCTATAGTTCTTCGTATTCATTCATTCTCACACATTCTCCTTCATTCTTTACTCATCTCGTTTCTAAAAATCATAACATAGTTATAACAGTGAAGCCAGCCCGTTTACTGAACGTTTAATCTGGTGTAGATTGAAGAGACCTGCTTTCCAGTATGTAAACAAATGAGATGAGCGGTAAGTGAGCAGCTGCAGTCATTTATGCATTCAGTACAGACTTTTCTATTTATAGGTTTGTATGATATTGTTCCAGTGGGACTCACGGAGGAATGGATGACAACAGTATAGTTTATATAATACTGAGAAGAATTTTGGTTTTGATATGGAGCGGTGCTATGCGTCCTTGCCCGTTATTCTTATCTGCATGTCCATGTGGAAGTGGTCAGTGGACAGTACGACAGAGTACAGCGAGCAGTGGCTGCCTTAGAAAATGAATTCTGAATTAATTAATCTTTGGACTAATTTCATAACAGGTGTCATTTGAACATTAATATTTATTAGGTTTTAGGTAAATGGGTCAGACTTAATGGGGTTGACCTATACACTTTGTGAAACTTTATAAATAAATAGCCTCTGTAAATGTCACCAGAGAAGTTTACCTTTCCCCTGCCTGTATACTCTCCCTGACATATTCTTATTTGTGCGTTTCCTCTCTTTGTGCTCATTTTGATGCATCACTGAAGAGATTACGCCAAACTGCAGTGGGTCTTTGCAGTTTTTGAAGAGCGCACCAGCGTTTTTTTAAATACTGATTTCATAATCATCACACTTATTTTTAACATGTTAACAGTATTTTAATTATGAATGATTTTCTGTGTTGCATTGTGGAGTCCGGGGTTGTTTCATGCACACATTTGCACGGTTTAGAGGGATCACTAATGGTCACGATTAAGCATGTAAGGTTTGTCAGTCTAAACAGCAACATTTTTGGCTTACTGATTAGGTGGCAGTTTGTTATGGATTACACAGCCTCTAGATAGCCTGGTGTATTTGAGGCCAAGACAGCTAAAGATTCAAAGCTGTTATTCTGTATCTAAGCTGTCGTCTGCAGATGGATTACAGTCACCTGGCTGTGGTGTTAAGCTTGAAGGGTAAAGTAAGGTACACACAAGTGTCACTTAAAATGCTTTAGAAGCATGAACATTGTGTATGACATAAGCAAGATGTTCATCCAAGTAAACACAAAAAATAATTTACTATAGAGACCTGTGAGACTGGAATATGTGGGTTTTGTTCCAAAAGTAAGAAAACCCCTTTCAAAATCCCAGTGAGTTTTGTAACCACGCAGAGGTAAAGCACAGCCTTGAAACATCATTTCCTGACCATTTCCCATACACACTAGATGTTCATGGGCTAAACATCACTATTGCAACTCTTGAGGCGAGTCCCAGAGCGAGTCAAGGGGTCACAGCCAGCTCAGACATGTCTGTAATAACACCAGGACATGGAGTGCTGTAGATTTTTCAAGGCAGCTGACAGTACAACTGAGAAGAGATCACTTGTTTTTTTTTAAATGGTCTTTTGTTTCTCACAAAGCAAACATTTTTTAACATATTGAAATCACAACAGTTTACATTTCTTGTAGCAGCTGCTGTAATGGATTCAGATTTGTCTTGGAGTATCCCTGGAAGGCAGCTTTTCTTTTCACTGAAAGACTGATAAAGTGCTGAGTGATGACTGTTGTAAGTTATAGAAGCTAATGAAATAGTCTGAATGTCATGACTTTAGTTTTCTGTAATGTTATAGATGTATTATGCAGTGTCCTTCAGGGCTGACAATGTTTCGTTTTGATTCAGCTTAAAACTCGAAGTTCAGCATTTAGATCATCTGTCTGTGTTTGTCCGTGGACGTCCATAAACTCCCCGTCTCTCTGAACTGTCACAGAGCTGTGGACTAATAGGCAGCTGAGTCTCGACCATAGAAATCTACACATTTGGAGATTCTACATGTTCAAACTGTTCTCTTGGATTGCATAACACAGAGCGAAGCTGCCGCCAGCACATTTCCTTCTTATGCCTCAGGCTACCTCCCCTGCTGTTTTTCTCATCACTTAATAAGGTACTCTGTTTCTCATACCACTGGCAACATAAAAATGACATTCCATGCCAGGTCATCAGATTGAGCAACTTTGTTACTGCTGCAGCTTGTAAGGTTACTTAACAGTATGGGGTTTTCAAAAGTAACGTTAAGGTATAAATCAAAGGACACAAAATAGTGAATAAAGGGGGGAGGCCTGAGGGTGCAATCAGACTGCTGAAGCAATATGCAAACACATGCACACCCCCACAGGTGCTGCAGAATGTAACCACTGCACCCTATATCCACTGTAGCCTCTTAGTCAAATCCACATTTGAAACTTCACTCATTACAATGCTGTTAGAACAACTGAAACTGCAGAGAAGGGAGAGAGAATTGCTACCTCTCGAATGATTTAATGAAGCAAGGGTGTAGTGTTGAATGACTAAATCAGAGTACCAAAAAGCATAGAAATAAATGAGACATTGATATGGTTTAGGAACGTGCGTGTGTGTTGTCAGAGAGAATCATTGTTGTGTATTGTCTGAGTAAATCAGGATTATCTTGAAATTTCTGTGTGGCCACTTACCTTAAAATAAACTCCTTTGACATTTGCTTTAATCCGACCCTAAATTGGTTATGCAGCTCATGGTTTTACAGAAATGGATTGAAGCCAAAGCTACAAAGTTGTTTTTTTTTTCAATGGAAATCTCAACTGTAAGCGGCACCGAAGCTTAGTGCGTGCAAATGCTCAAACTAGAGTCTACAAGATCAGTCTCAAACTCATCATCACAAAAGCATTTCCTCATTCTAAGGCTGCACTGTATTACAATTAAAAAAAAAATGGTCTGATGTCTTCAGGACCTATGTTTTGCTGCATTGAGTCCACAAATTATGATGAATATATGAGTATAAACTCAAGTTTAACAATGATTCGCATCTACATTTCAGTAAATTCTACCAGAAGTCCTCAGGATGCCCGGATACATAAAGGAATATGTCAGAATGTGTTCGGCTGTTGTGTACGTTTTTCACAGTTTGAAAAGCTGCATCGTCACAGTGTACGACACTTGCTCAGTAATCATAGCTGAGTACAGTGGCTGATGACCCGCTGTCACATGTCACCTGGTCCTGGCCGTTTGAAGTAAAGAGGACAATTCTGCATAGTTGTTGATTTCACATGGATATGTATTATAACTGGCCTAAAGACTCCACTCAATATTTCAGACCATTCATTTTATTCAGCAGTACAAGTGTGAGTTGGTCGTCAGGTTCAGTTTCCCTTCTTAGCAAACATTTAGGAAATGGAAAAAAAAAATCTGTTTTTTTTTTTTGTTTGTTGTTTTAACTCTATCTTTCTTTATAGTTTCCTAAAAGACTTGGTGTAGGAAAATCTTATTCAAGTCTAAATATAAAGTCTTTTCTCCCCATTTTATTTTGGGCTTCTTAAGGTTTTACTTTTAGTTTTTCTGAGAGTGCCTAGATTCCCATGCTTCCATTAAACTCTCCCCCTCCTCCAGGTTCATTCACTATTTTTGTCGTAGCCCCTTTTTGTGTCTTTCTGTCTATCTGGCTCACTTTCATTCCCTGCCCCTCTCTCTCCCCTTTCTTTGTTCTGTCCTGCCTCTACGTCTGACTTTGAATAGCTGAGTCTGGTTCTGTGGATTGCATAAGATGGGGTTTCTATAAATATCCACAGGAGTGACCTACAGCTAATATGTGTGATGATTATGGTTGAGAAAAACAGAAAAGCTGGAGCCTTACATGCTGGCACCCTCAGGCAGTGACAGAGGAACTTGTGGAAGCGTCTTTTGGTTTGTTGGTTCGTGTGCATCACAAAAAAATCTTTAAATACAACATTTTCTTTTGTGTTTGGTCGTGTGTTAATGCAGTTATGCATATGCTCATTTGTGTTTGCATGATCGTGTTTGTGTGTCCTTCACTGCAGTTGCTGCCACGGCACACCACTTTGCAGAATGTGATGCGACGTGTTGCTGAGTAGCTTGATTCACCCAGCAGGACAGGTCATATATCATAAGCCTGTTTGCTGCACCGTCAGTCCAAAACACTTTATCCTTTAATAGCTGGCCTTTCGCAGCATTTACAATGGACCTGCTGAGCTGTGTGTGTGTGTGTGTTTGTGTGTGCGCGCGTAGGCAGACATGTTGTTACTAGAACTATAATTTCTTTTTCCACCTAAGTCATTTGTCATTTACTGTTTCAACAGACACAAGAGTATGTCTGGTGCAACATGAATTACCCCCTGAGGAGATGCTGTCATGGAGTAATATTTAACCGTCCCAATTGTAGACTGTTTGGGTTTTGTATACCTGTAGTGTACTTTAAGAATTGGAAATATGTGTTTCTATCCTTTGCCACTTGTCGGATTGGCACTGATGAAAATAGACTTGAATGACTTGTTAGTGTCTGTGAATGCTGACGTCTCACAATTTATGGAATGACTACCATAAGCTTTTAATTGTGCTGAAGGCCTGTTACTCAGGTAGTGGACTGCATTTGCAGAAGGCCCTGTTTCTCTCTGACTGCCTTTGTCACTCTAACTTAGACACACACACAGGTGCTGCAGCCCATTTACCTGACCACCGTTCCACTTTTGTCATCAGTGTGTCCTCATTATGCCTGACCTCTCTTGGCTGTGCGCAGGAGGAACGACTAACCCTGACACTGAAGCTGTCAAAGTTGCTCCACTGAATTAGGTCACGTACAGTCTGTCATGGTCAAGGTTGATCACTATGTGTGTTTTAAAGCAGCAGTTATACTCACTTAGAATTACATAAACATTTTCTTTAAGTCTTGCTGTTGTGAAATTAGCGGTACACAATAACTAAGGCGTTTCCCATAGTGCTAAGGTACTTCCTTTTAAAATTCATGGCCTCCTGGGTTAAACATCTTGAACGAAGTGCTTTGATAAGTTATTTACATAGGTGTGATTTATAAGACTTTATAAGAGATTCTACATTTTTTGATTAAAAAAAAAGTGTCTCTACAGTTTTTTTCTACTTGCCCTATGTATTCTTTCCTTTTTATGGGCCAATGAATCACTGAAACACACCCAGATATCATTGTTGTGCTGTGTTTAGGGCTGCCCTCCTAACAGGGCTTCAGATGAATTTTGGAGTTACTTGTATTTGTCTTCAAATGGATATTGTTAGAGTCGCGGAATACTAAAAATGGTTCTGGGATTTATAGCAGGTCAGGTAATGATGTAATTGCCTTATTAAGTGCTTAAGAAAAGGTCAATCCACAGTCAGTACAATCTACTACAGCTATATGTGACCTTTGATGCGCACTGTGCAACTATTAAAGGGCAAATGTGCATTTAGCTGGGTGTAACTACACTATATATGATTATCTTTGTGGTGTACAAATGTAATCTGTCATGTTGTGGTCAGGAAGTACAGCACACATGGACAAGTTGATTAAGGCTTAGCAGTTTTTGTCTCTTTTAGCCATGCCCTTAAAAGCAGAGGACTATTGATGTTGGTGGTGGCTGATGTGAGTGTCTGAGTGTCTTGTTGTAACGTTTTCAAGTACATGTTGATGAGTGCAGGAGCTGTTGCTGTATAAAACATGCCATAAACAGCCGCAGTGAATTGATTGGAGTTTATCTTAGGCCAGATTACAAAACCACATTCATGTCTCATGTATTTACACTTCAACATATTGGTTAATTGCATGATCAGTCAGCCTTGATTACATCTCAATTAGAGCCACTTACACCCTAATATGTTTTAAATAGGCTTAGAGGAAGTGCATCGTAGTGTGCCATTCAGTCTAGGAGATGCTTCTTCAGAACGCATCCCATTTCCCCACATAATTGACAGCTTCACACTAGAACAGTGGCCGTGCTGTAAAATGACTCCTGTGGAAAACGTACAGGTTCACATATTGATGTTCTCTCTCTGTGGCTGTCACCTGTGGCACGTTTTTCTCACCCACCATTTCTGTCTTTACACCTCTAATTTGTCATGCGTATAAAGACAGCACTTTATCTGATGTTCTTTTCTGAATTAGTCGAGACTTGTTTACTTCACTGACTCTTGCTATTTGAGGCAGAAGGGAAAAAATAATACTAAAAACTGGAAATATGTTTTCAAGGGTAGCAAACATCTAGAGACCTGACTGCATTTAACTGCTTATATACAGCTTAGAATAGTATCAGAACAACATGAATACTGTTTAAATAATTTGCTTAGTAATTAAGGAGTTAATTTACGGTGTTCATTTTCATTGTTTTAATACGTGGCAGCCATTGGTCAGAAATCCAATCTTCACTGCTCTGTAACAGCAGCTGCTGGTGACTACACAGTGCAACCTCTTATGTAGGCTGTCGTTTTGGAGCGGGAGAGAAAAACAGATTTCTGGGAAAACTGACATTTAATATGGGTGTGAAACTATAACATTTATCAATACATTGCTAGGTATTGGATCAGTTTATAGAGGATTGATACACCTATATTTGGAAACACTTAAGATACCAATATCAGAATTGAGGCAACTCTGCTGAATTATGTCCAGATCTTTGTGGTGCACTCATCCTCATGCTGACATTCTTATGTTGTCAAACACTAAGGGACACTATACTAAATAGCACATAAATAAAGACTGGATTGGCTGTTTGATGACATAGTTATTGAAGGACTCTTTGGAGTTGGTGACAAAATCTATGATCTTTGACCTTTAGTAACAGAGGTACATTTCAAGAGGAACTTGACAGCATTGCGACATCTCAGTAAGTTTTTTTACATGAGGAACATATTCTAGTTGTAGCTTCAAGGTCAGAAACAGAGTCATCAGAAATTCAAAAAGATAAAACAGATGATAGTCGTAGATTTCCTGTTCATTTTCAAATGTCTTCCCCTAGGCTACATATCCTGATAGCACGCCTGATTAGTCCAGCGCCTCTCCACTCTAATATTTCACTCTTTCAGTCCTTTGTGCTGTTAGATCCAGATTTCTGTACCAAGTGCTAAAGGTGTTAGAATCCCCATGCTGTCAACACTATTAGTGGGCTGTCATCTGCTAAGAGCAAGTCATCCATCTGTAATTGTTCAAAGAGATAATGCTATGCCATGCTGCTGACAGAGCACGCTCTCCTCACCAGCTTCCTGTCCAACGGAGCAACAGCACACACTTGCTTCACTCTGGGCCGGAAAACCAGTCTTCATCACCATGGAGACAAACAGGAAGCGGTGGTGTGAAATTTGTCTGCAAGTTTGATAGCTCCAGGAAGATGAGCAGATATGCTACTTCTGATTAAACAAAACATAAAGCGTAACCATGCTCAAGATAGAAATTATGACAAGAGCCACAGCAGATAAAATAGAAGCACCACACGTTGTATTAATGGGGATTAGGTGCTCAAACACACGGTCAGGTCAATGCACTGGATTAGCTGCACCTCTGTGTAAGCACTGGCAATAATTGTTTAGCTGCAGGGCAATAGCACCATGTTCAAAATCAGACATCTGCCTATTGGCACAGAGTGATAACTGCTAAAACCAGTATTTGTGTAAATTAGATTAAAATAGCCAATCTATCACAGACTCTGATTATTATTTGCCACCAAAACAGTAGTAACACAAATATGGGTAAAGGAGTGGAGGTTGGGAATATTTCAACCTGATGCAAATTGTGTGTATTTTTTATCTAAAAGATGTTTATGTCTGCATGCATGCTCATATTTTTTATTGCTGTGACCTGCGTTAACATTCAGCACGCTAGTTACCTCACGATGTGTGTGTGTGTGCTGGCATTGTCTCTGCCCTTGTGTGAAACACAGCTTTGTTGATGAGGTGACATCTCCCCACTGAGTACCCAGAGTGCATCTGTGCTTTAGCATCACCATGACGTTGGTGCCTGTCACCCCAGGGCACTCAAACATACTTGGATATGGCATCTGTGGACATGGATCCTCTGTCTTTATCTTAAAGGTTTCCTTCCTAAAAAGTCTCTTCTGTTGTTAATCCCACTTCTGAACCACAGTAATGCACACAGTCATTTTCTCATCCTCCTCTTGTTTTCTTCTTCTTCTGCTTGGAAGCTTACAGTACAGAGATATCCAGGCAGCAGTGCATTGTCATAGGCAGAGTAAACATTCTTGAAATGATCCTGGACTCAGTGAGTCCATGTTTGTTGCTGAGTTGGTTAAACAAAAAGTTAAAATAGTAAATAAACGCAGACCTTTGCACATCCCTGGACAAGCTTTTGCAGAGTTCAGCAGCAACGTTGTTTTACACTTGACCAGTCAAGCCAGTAGGTCAGAGTTCTTTTTCATGCACTTTTGTATTCACTAAAAAAAGGGATTAAACAATTCTCTGAATCTAAGCGTTACTGGTATAATAGCCAGACCTTGGAAAACTATCTACTAAGTACTAAGGATGGCTCAATTCATAGCTCGTAAGACTATTTATTCATGTGAGTGAACTGTTCAGTTATAAATCTGGGACTAGTTCCTCCAACAGTCTATGGTGTAAACTCTCTCTCAGTGGCTGAATGCCTTTCCATTGTTCTGCTGGCCTGCTCTCATGATTTATGTAGTTTTTGTGCTGTGGTACCCAGGATGGACAGCAGTAGATAAGGAGGCAGGGGAGTAAAAACACTACAGAAATTATTTGTGAAATGAATATTGATTTTCTCCCTCATCAGATTGTGGAGATGATGATGCAGTGTGTTGAAAATTGTATCGATCCTAAACTGGTTGGCAGCCTGTAAGCAAAGCAGAATGAACTGGCTCACTTTTAAAAGCACAAACAATTAAACACACTCAATACCCAAGAGCTGGCAGTGAGAAGCCCTTGTGTTGGCAGAAGTGGTTCACTGAATCTCCTATCACACAAATAGACATGCCAGACTCAACCAATGTAAAACATGAGCTGGTATATGCTGGCTGTAAAAACTGTGAACATCTCATTTAAAGCTTTGCTAAGTGCAATATGTTTGCAATGGCCCAAAACAAAACAAAATCATTAGCTTGTTTAAGTTTGTGCTCTGAAATGGTATTCAATGTATTGATCCTGTTGTAGCATCATCGTGTTGTACCAAAAATGAATATAGTTTGGATAACATGGTCTAAGGGATACTGTCTTACAAAGCACATTTCTTAATGGCCACCTGAAGTATACCAAATGCCTTCATGGGTCATTCATGCTGAGGACATTCTCTACACCATCTGCTGTAACACTTCTACAGCTTTACAGGGCTATAGACAATCCCCAGTGGTAGGAAAAAATATAGGCAACCTCTTCTAAGGCAGCAGCTGAAATAGCAATATGACACCACCTCTTCTTGTCTTCGACAATCGTACGTGTGAGCAATGTAAAAAACATACATTGGGGACTGTAATGTAAAGAGAGGCACATGCTTTATTTGAGTATTTGAGTTTATTCAGTGCACCTAGATTACAAGTGTGATTGGTGGAATGACAGGCTATTAATAGATTCAAGCAACCTGCCAGCAGCCCTGACTCGTGCCAACAATAAATACGCAAGTGCGCACACACACACACATACACACACACCCACACCCACACACACACCCTTCATATGCGTATCAAGCTGTGCCTGAGTCATAACAAATGTCAGGTCTATGTATTGCAGCAATGTGATGCATGGCCAGCTCCAAATGGAAACTCCTGCAATGTACCTTATGTGTTTGAAGCCCCACTGTTTATGCATTGTTCACGGTTTATTCAAGCCTCCAGTAATTTAGCATTTTGTTGAAGGGTTATCATAACCATGAGTGTGCAAGCATATCTCACCTCAGTGGCTCGTTCAGTTGTTTGTCGCATCCTGTCTTCAGCTGCACTTTTAAATCACCTTGAAGCTTCAGCAGCTTCGACATTTGTCTTTCCTCTGCAGTTACCTCTCTACCCTGTAGACTGCATCATCCCAAAGAGCTCATCTGGAAACTGGTGCTGAAGTTTTATACTGAGTAATCACTCATGGAACTCTTGACCTGAATTGTGAATTAGTCCTAAAACAGGGAAACTTAAACACAGATGCAAGTTTATCTTTGTGTCTTCAATACTTGCATTACCTACAATTTACTCACCTATCTAAGATGCTCAATAGGTAAAAATGACAGTAGTTGTAGGGCTAACCTTTGTACAGTAATGTGGTGAGGTTTAACATCCAGCCTGACCCTGCGTGCGGAAACATCCAATGCTGTTGTGTTGAATTGCATTGTGGAAAAGGTTGCATGGGTTGAGCTGTGAAGCACACAGATAGCATGTGGTTGATGTTCACAGAATCCCTGTGTTGATTTTTGAGAGGTTCGAGTAACATTTTGTACAAGTTATTAAAAAAGAAAGCTGGTATTCTGTATGTTAATTGAAGTGGCAGTGTCGAGTAATGGTTGCAAAGCTTCACCACCAGGTTTGCATCAGACGCTGTGCTCTTCAGATTAAGTTCATGTTGTGTGTTTTTTTTTTTGTTTTGTTTTTCACCGATCTTCAGGTGACATTTGTCAGCAGGGGTGATCTTTGTTAGTGTTTTGTCTAATGCCTCAGTGATCTGTTCAATTTTTCCAAGGATGTTAGTTCTCAAACTTATAGCATGTCTAATGTGATGTGATTTTACTGATATGTTTTAGACTGATTTGTCACCCTAGATAAATCACTGATATTTCCTTTTATTCTTATGTTTCTTTCTGCCCAGATAAATGAATTAAGCCATGTTCAGATTCCCATCATGCTCATGCCAGATGACTTCAAAGCCTATTCTAAGATCAAAGTGGACAACCACCTCTTCAACAAGTAAGGTCTTTTGAGTATATTTTATAATTATGGTATTTCACAAAACTCATGGCAACGTACTATATGTTTTATCTCCGTGAATCCTTGAAAAATCTTTTCATACTCACTGCATCCCTCAAAATATGTAACTTCTATTGGCTGATTTTTGCGTCTGTTTACGCACAGGGAGAACATGCCCAGCCATTTCAAGTTCAAGGAGTACTGCCCTCTGGTGTTTCGAAACCTCAGGGAGAGGTTTGGCATCGACGATCAGGACTTCTTGGTATGAAAAGATAGTGTCACAAATGACACGTCCAGCAACATTATTACCATTTATGGGTCAAATTCCTACATTTTTCGGGGGCATTTTTGTACAACTTGATTTGTGTGGACTGCCACTGGAAAATGCCAGCTACTATAGACAGTCACATAATTTATAGACAGTACAGTACCAAATAAAAACAGCCAGCTCATATTGCAAGCAAACTCCTGTAACTGTTCCAAAATAAACGGGATCACATTCTTAACTAGGAAAGTGTTGCTCTATTGCACTTTTTCCTTTCCCTCTTTTGTTTCAGCCCACTCCGTGTCTGCCTTTATTTTCCACTCTTTCCTAGTAAATCCCCATTCCCAGTGCAGGCAGTGAGTTGGCAGCATTTGGAGGTCATTGTGTCCCAGCTCAGTGCAGCTGTCCTTCTCACATGTTTACGTTGGGGTTCGGATGGCTGCAGTGAGTGGGCAGTCAGGGGTGTTAAGACACTGGCCAGTGCAAAGGAATGTTGCGACATTCTCATCATTAAACTACTTTATTACACAAGGCACTAGTCATACTGTGATCAAATGGTTTACTGGTTTGTCAGTTTTGTTCCTTTGTGACCTTGCTCTTAAACTAGCCTGTTGGCAGTATTTCTAATTGCATTGGCAATATCTCTTATTATAGCCAATGGGTATCACCAGCTGCAAAGCTGCTGTTTTGATGAGATGCAGCAGCAATCATTAGTTTTAATGAGCAGTGCGAGCAGTATTAAATCAAGTTTTGCCTGGGTAACAGAAGTGCAAACAGATTAAACTTTCCCCCCATATTAGAATAAATGCATGGTGGGGAAAATGATCAACTAAAACAAAAACATTGGGATTACTTAAAAGCATTTCATCTATGTCAGCTTCAGGCAAAGGGCCTCTTAAACATTTTCAGCCTGTGATACAAACCAGGACCTGGACTATAGGTGGACCTCTTTGTGTTTATGATTTCAAGAACCTCCTAGAACAAGACTGTAACAATTTCTAGGGTCTAAACACGAGAAACAAATGCTGACTGTTTTAGCCGGTATCCCAATGGTTAGTTCTAACTTTGCTGATGCTAAGGGCTGAAGAGGGGAGAGGGAACTAAGGGCAGAGGACATTGGGAATTCTTGGAGAATGAGGCATTGAGCCAGGGGTGTTGGATCATGTTACTTTTGAAATCCAAAGTCTGGACAGCAGCTGTTTGTGTCTGTGTGTAGCTTTGGACAGGCAGCAGGCACAGGGGTCATAATCCCATATGTTTAGAGTGGAGGCTGGGAGCTGGTCAGATGCAAAGAAGGCAGAGAAAGGACATGCTGTATTGTGAGCTTCATCTAGTTGCACTGAAAGAAAATCTATTAGCATTCAAGTAAATGAGAAGATTCAATTTCAGCAACAGCTACTTAGATTTGACCTGTCAATATTTTCCATATTTAGTTAGATGCACAGAAGTAAAAACTAAGCAATGAAGACATCATCTTAGTTTTCTGAAGAGAGCTGCAGATTATGCCCTGAGCAAGGCCTGTCAAAAAGCAAGGAAGACAAAGTGCTGATATGTCAGTGTTTACATCCTGATGAATATAGTTATTATTTCCTTTTTTTGTCTTTGCTCTCTGTGTTTGCAGAACTCTCTGACACGTAGTGCTCCCTTGAACAGCGAGGCCCAAGGACGGAGCGGTGCCCGCTTCCACACTTCTTATGACAAACGCTACGTTATCAAGACCATCAGCAGTGAGGATGTGGCCGAAATGCATAACATTCTAAAGAAATACCATCAGGTGATAACAGCCTTCAATCTTGCAGCAATATATATAAAGTCAGGCCACGATTCTTCCATTAAATAAGCTCTCAAAACCATGTGTCTTTAATAACTTCAGTATGACTTTGCAACAGAAATGACTGTAATAACACTTCAGTTAAGCACTTTTCACAGGTTTGTGGCCGGTGGCATATTGTCCACTTAAATGATGAAATTTTTACCACTTTTGCTGTACATATTGATTTTGGTTTAGGGAAAAAGTGTGAGCCCTGGTGGCTCCCCTGGTAGACAGCATACCATTAAGGCTTTCTTGCCTGACTCTCACAAAACAATAAATCATTGTGTTTTTCCAGACTTTTATTTCTATTTCTTACACTCTGCCCTCTCTTGCAGACACTTATCGCCTGTTATGACTATAAAAGGGTGATAAACTGATATCGTTTGCTCTCTCTTTGGTAGTTCATCGTGGAGTGCCATGGCAACACGCTCTTGCCTCAGTTTCTGGGGATGTACCGGCTCACCGTGGATGGAGATGAAACCTACATGATTGTTACACGCAACGTCTTCTCCCACCGCCTCTCTGTCTACAAAAAATACGATCTCAAGGTAAAAGGGTAGGTGGGGAGACCAGCAAGAAAAGAAATGAAATCAAGGGAAGGAAAAGTCGACAGATAGGGCATGAACATGAGAGGAAATGATGTTTAGAACATCTGTCCCCTTTCGAAGGACTTTTTTTTACAGACAGTGAAACAAATTAAAGTGAATTTGACTTTTTTTGTTTTTCCTCCAAGAAATCAAGAAAGCCTATATGTAGTTTGAATAAGCAAATTGTCTATAAAATGAGTTTTGGTTGCATGTTTAACATAACAGACATTAGCCATTGTGTAATAGATGTCCTAAAAGAGGTTTAGAGTGTCAGGCTGACGGGTAGCTGTCTCAGACAGAGTGAAGCCTTTTTAAGCCACTGCACCGTGCATGCCTCGCTAGGTGAGCCTCTGTGTTCAGGCATGCACAAAGGTTAGAAGTATCTGCAGGAATGAGTGTAAGGAGAGTGGAGAAGAAAAGACTAAAGCAAGACTTTCCAGTGCTTCTAGTTACAATTGGGTTTCCTGTCTTGTTTTTGTTCCAGGGTTCCACTGTGGCAAGAGAGGCCAGCGATAAGGAGAAGGTACAGACACCTGTCGTGAGCCCTGATCTCCTGTTATATACACATGTTAAAACATCAGCAGTCAGACTTCTCAATCTTTACTACAATGCTTTAAACAGACAATGATAATATGATAACGACAACTTAAACTATACTTGTATAATAATTAAGTAATAACAGAATAAAATCAGACTCAGAATTTAAATGTGCATCAAGTGAACAGTTAGAGACATGTCATAAATTTACAAACAAATCAAATGAAACAAGACAATCCACAGCGTCAGCATGATTTGAAATATTTAAGGAATTCGCTCCTCTTCTGTCTCTTAAAGCTGATGCATAAAAAGTGTAGTAATCCACACCAACAGTATATTGTTGCACGTCAACAACTAATCAACTTTTTTTTGCACTTAGTGAAGCTATCCATCGTTATGGAGTAAACAAAACAAGAAAAATCAATAACCATAAAAAAACATCCAAATTATTGTTGTAATGCTCCTCACACAGCTTACTTGACAACTATTTTTGCCCGTTTAAAGAGACCACTGTCCTTTTGGCACGTCAGGGCGCATGTTGCTGAAAGGACAGCTGGTTCTGATGACAATGGAAGCCGGAGTCATGTGTGGATTGAACAGATGGGCACTCTAGCTGACATCTTGATACTGATGTCATTTTCGTATAAAGAACCAGGGTAGTTAAAAAGTGCTCAGTAACTGGGGAACATTGTTTTACAAGTACACTAAACATGAAACTTAATTTCAGGACTTTTAAACACTGATGTAATGTCCTAAAACTGAGTCAGTTATTCTGCTTGAACTCAATGTCCATTAAAAGCCATGTGGACGCTTAAAGAATGAGAGAGAGAACAAACTGTGTTTCCAGTGGTTTCAATAACCAACACAGCTTAAAACAATTCAAGACTTACTGTCATCACCCAAATGACCCAGCTAACACAATTCTGGTGTCTGCTTTAAATTCCCTTTGGGTGGGGATGACAGTAGCAAATATCCATCTCCTTTAGTTAGCACCTACTTCATCACCTCATTCCCTTCTAGCCCCTGCACGCTCTTTGTGTTTCTTTAATTTGCTTCATCCCTTCTAACCTCGCTTCTGCTGTTCCATCAGTTCCCCTGCTTGCGGTCTGTGTGTGAAAGATTGAAAGTCGGGTGTCTGTTTGTGTGACTGTTGGGTTTGGAGTTTAATTCAATGAGGTCTTGTCTTTTGATTTAGGGTAGTCCTGCGTTTGATGTGTTTTGTGTATATACCCGTATATCTGACTGGGTGTAGCACGTGTGTATGTCTGTGTGTGCCTGAGCAGTATGTATGAGGTCTAAGATTTTGTGTGTTTGATAGTGATGGAGATGTTGCTGTTTGTTGTGAGAGACCAGCTGTTTTGAGTTTGTGGCTGTTGGACAGAGTCACCTGTCAAATGTAAGTTGTGTCACTCACATTGTGAATGACCTCATGTTTTACTTTGCTTTCTGTTGTTGTATCAGCTAAGAATTGAAATAGATATTTTGGCAGATACAGATAGTATATTTTTAGATAAATGCTTTGACCTTCTGTGTGGTGAGAGTTGCTGACAGCATCCTTGGACACTGTGACTTCAGAGTACTGTTCTTTCGACCTGTAAGCTCTGCATTATTGGAAGGGGATGGCTGTACAAAGTGATTTTTTTTTCATTGCATGTCTCCACATGTCATGCTGCAAAGGTTTGACTGACTGTGAAAAAGTTATAGGAGTGTTCCACAGTTTTGACCCAGAGGGGTTTGAACTTTCCACCAGTTTTTACGGGGGCTTAACCGTGTGGCACCGTGCAATCAGGCATGACAGACTTGAAGGAATCTCCAAACTAAATATAGCCCACTGTAAATGGAAGAAGAGACAAAAACATTATTGGGGTTAAAAGGGACGAGTGGAAGAACAAAGTAGCTGAGAGCCTTCTATGTGATTTGTGTTTATCTGCAGCTGCAGGATAAATTTCCAAAGCTAACACAAATGAAGATGCTAACTTACTACAACCACTTAACTCACAAATTATTATTATATGTTATTATTCTGTAAGTTTGTTGTTATTTTACCTTTAATGAAATGCAGCTATTAAGCATGGCTCAGTAATTGCTACCATAGAAGAAGCCTTTACTGTTATACATGCATGCAAGATGAAATATACAGTAAATAATCACACAAATACTTGTTCATGTGCACATATATTCAAACCTGACTTAAACCAGGTCTCAGAGACACAACAAGGCTCAGGCATTAAAGACAAGGCTCTGACCAGAAACATGCTGGTATCTCCACATGAATCAAGCTTTCACGTAGAGACGCGCTTAAATTAACCTGCAGTTACCATCTCTAAGTGCTCGGTGACTGTGAATGAAGTTCAGTCTGTGATTATTAGACCATCACTTCAGTCAGTGAATTATTAAGGAGGTCCATCAAGAGGAAAATAATGTCTTTTGTTCAGATGGTACAATGTGTATGTGTGTGTATTACAAATTGCTCCACACACACAAACAACAAGCATGGCAGGGTTCTCTCCTGACTGCATGACCGTCTCCCTTTCATGCATGCATCTGCATGGTATATAATGTTGTTCTGCATCTGTTTTGAAGTTACATTATTTCTAACACATTCCAATATGTATGAACACCAACCCCCATTCTGTTGCACATTATTCTTTTCTACCCGCATATACATGTATTTTTCTTTCAATAAAGTAAATTTAGCAGTTCTCACAGCTGCTGTCCCAAGGTTTGGGTAAATGAACGACAATAATTGGCTTACTGTAGCAAATGATCAGTCCGTGACCAATGTAGAACACTGACCCACAATTTAGCAAACACCTGTGTCGGTGATTTTATGTTCGCGGTATTTTATTTTATTTTATTTTTTCCGTGACCTGGAAAATATAGAGGTTGTGTTTATATGTTCTCAAATAGCTGCTGGTGCTTGGTGTCTGAGGTATCTCCTGTGTCTCCACTAGGTCTCTGCCCAGTAGCGTTCTGCTACAGTTGTTTGTTGTTTTTGTTTACGCTCCTCTCTCTCCTCACACCAGCGCCGGCTGGTCTCTCCGTTGGGGGCACATGGCTTCAATGTGTCGGTATGACTGAATGTGAAGTGCTTTGATATTTTATTAGAAGTCCCTCTTCCAGAATTGTTAGCTCGTAGAAATAGTTCCACACCTGAATAGATGTTGGGTAGAAAACAGGTTCATACAATCCTGATTAGTCTCCTTGCTCTGCTTACTTCTAGCTCCTAGTAGCCACTGAGTAGCGTTATCAGGCTGTTTCCTCGTCCTACCAGGATTAATACAAGAGCAGACAGACCAAAGTCATGCATAGATTACAAGTCTTAAATTTAGAGTCACAATTTTTCAGGACAGGGTGTAAAATCTTGACTCAGGGAAATTGTATAATTGCAAAAATCTTTTAATTTATTTACATTATCACTGAAAAACCTTGGACTTTGCAACCCATTGCAAAGTATTCTGAGAACTAAACATCTGAAACTCTAGACTGGTCATACGAATCTTTCGCGTTGATGGCCTTTCCAACCCTCTACCAATTTGGAAAAAAAAACAAAACAATTGTGTTGTTACATTTTAAACACTTTGCCTTTACTTCCAACTTCCTTCCTCCCTTCCTCTCTCCTTTCTTCTCTCCTCTCCTCTT
>OMNW01004669.1:26422-43750 GCA_900303245.1 Selene dorsalis | reverse complement strand
ATTTCATTTTTTTTTTTACATTAAAACGCAGCATGCCTTTGTCACAGCGGAGGGTCACCACCACCCCACCCCCCCTGGCCCCCACCTCCACAGAGAAGCTAATTAGTTATTTAGTGGCCTGTGTGTGTGATGGTGTGTATGTGGCACCACAGAGCAGAGCTAAAGCCTGTTATCAGCTCCTGATAAAGGGAATTGGTTGTCCCATGGTAGCTGTGAGGGGCTATGGCTGATAGCAGCATGGCTATTATAGAGAGGACAGGCACACACACAGATTACACACACATCCATACACTAACTGCTGGAAACACACACATGTAAATATAATGAAGCACATACAGTAGTTTGAAGTAAGAATCCACTATATAGCATACACACTCACCTTCCACTAAACTAAAAGCTTTTTCCTGATTGGTCAAGGTTGTTGTCACTGAGGGCGAAAGATGACAGTACACTTAATATTCCAATGTGTAATGTATATTATGTGTAATTAAATATTAATAATACAGTTTTTATGTGGAAGTTGAGTGTCCATTCTGCTTCTTGTCTCCCTGCCTGCAGGCGTGTCTCTCCTCATGCAGATGCAGTGACTGTGGCTCTTCAGGTCATGTGGAGCTACAGCAAACTGAGGCTGTAGAACGCTGTCTTTAGCTGCAGTTAGTGCACTATGAGCTAACAGCTAACATAGTCTGCTTAGTGGAGACTGAACAGTTGAGATTAAATATCTAAATAGTCTATGGAAACTGTATCTGATCTGTCTCATTCAGAGATTATATGACACATTATGATCAAGCTAGCACACAAACCAACTAGCCCTAGTCCACGTCCTCACTTCTTTGGTAATAACTCACTGTAGCCTCTTGTCTGTCCTGAAGACGTAGCTGCTCAAAAGATGTACTATAATGCCTTGTATTGTAACAACAACAGTCAGGTGGTGACCTGCTGCTGACTGGTGACCACTGGTTTCAGACAATGGACTCCAGTGTCATAATTCTGCATTCTCTTGACCCATCCATCCTCATGAGCTTCCTCTTAACTATAGACTGTAAATTTTGAATTTGGTTTTGAAGGTCAAAGTGGCCTGTTCTGACATTGGCATCAACGAACGCCTAGCTAATAAAAATGATTGAAGAGGAGGGTCATGTGTGAAGCCAAGACTTTACACAGGTACATACAGGTACATGTTTACCTGTTACTGAATGAATTTCCCTTCGGGATGAATAAAGTAATTTGAATTCGCATCCACACCCTCAATTATACAGAACTTTGAGTCTTAATAAAATGTAAACACTTGAGTGATATGAGAATTCAACCTCTTTCAAGTGTCATGTCTGAGGAAATTAGCCATAGAGACAAAACTATTTTTGTATGTTTATTTCTGCTCTGAAGTTGGACATTTTTACATGAGAGTCTACGGTCAGTCATGTTTCAGCCTCAGTGGCTGCTGCTTTCCACCAACACAGACAACCATGGCTGAATAAAACCTAGAAAAGGCCTACGGAAGTTTTCACTGTCTGGCGTCTTTAATTTCATGTACATTTTACTGCATTTATTTTGTTTTGTATTTGACGGGTATGAAACTCCTTATATTTTAACTGAAATGCAGAGCTCAGTCAAATGTAGACACAAAAACACTATACTGATCGTTTTAGATTCAGTCGGAGTGAAAACATCATTAACTGCAGAACTTCATGTTCTTCAGTAACACCATAGTTCAGTGATAGTTGACTGTTCATCCACAACACATTGTAACTTGAGGCTGATCACAGCTCCATGTACTTCAGTGACCACAGTTTGACATGTGAATAGATATAAGGTAGAAAACTAAACTTTCAAACCTTGAGCATGTGATGGAGGTTGCGGTTTGAAACTTCATACAGAGCAAGGCAAGTTGCAGACAGAATGGATTCTGTTTTTTACAAGGAGCACTAAATAGACAGATAGAGACCTTTATTGTCATTATATCACAGTACAAGAAAATTTTGTTTGGTGAAATCCACTCCAGATAGGAGCAATAATAAATAAATAAAAGTGGCATACATATAAATATAAAAGGTAAAAAAAATAAATAAAAAAAACAGTAAAAAAAACAACAACAAAAAAATCCCATCACAGTCATTGCACTAAATTGCGTGCTCTTAGTAAAATTCTGCGTATTTGGTTAGCGCATGCAAAACGGGTGATCTACTAAGAGTAACCCACTAAATTACAACACACGCAAACCGCAGTATTTAAAAGAGTTCTCAGCCAAACATTATCATCTCAGTTTTGCACGTGCAATCGTTTCCACCATGGAGAGTGCGGACAGAGAGCTGGATGACCACAAACGCAGAATGGAATAGCGCTTAAAGGACTGTTCACACACCTGAAGAACTGCTAAAGTTCACTGGAATGACCCAGACACAAGGAAACGCAGTGATGAAAGAGCTTTCAATAACTGCAGCCATTTGTGCGCAAAGCTGTGCCAGTTAAGACCTGCCTTTCAAACGTGCTAAATAAAAATGCAAAAGCAGCCACCACAATCTTTTTCAGGTTTGGTAAATCTCATTGCGTGTGCTAAATGAATCTGTTTGCATCCCAGTGTTTTGTGCGTTCTGAGATAAACGCCCCTTTTTTGCATTAAGGCAAACACGCAAAATAGATTGTGCGTGCTATTTTGCCCATTTGATAGACGCAGCCCTCAGTGCACCCAGTTAGTAGATCAGCTTCAGCATGTGTTTGCGTGTGCAGTCAAGTTTGCACATGTTTTTACAGATGCAAACCTTTAGTAAATCAGACCTTTAGAGTCACTGAAACCTGTGCTTAATTTATTTCATTTTTGTTTGTCTTATCATGGAAAAACATGGATTATGGATGGCTTTGGTCCATTCACTTATCATAAACTGACTAAACACTGCTCTTACAATGTGTCTGAATGTTAATTAAACCTGTGTGTGGGTCTCTCTCTTTCTCTCTCTCTCTCCCTCTCTGAGTGTGTGTGTGTTTCTGATGACAGATATCATGCAGTCATGACAGAAGCAGGAGGGGAGACAGTGTGTGTGTTTTATTAATTAGTGGCAGTAATCAGATGCTACTTATTCCATCCTCTCAACGCATCAGTAGAGTTTAGAGATTTGTGTAGGTTTTGTGCGTGCGCGTGTGTGCGTGTGTAGCTGTGCACGTGTGTAGCTGGTGCACACACACACACACACACACACACACACACACACACACACACACACAAAACCCTACACACAAGATCAAATGCATGTATGATGGATTCACAGGCCAAGGCATCTCAAATGGTAAGCTCTCCGACCCTATAACATCAAAAAGAGTTCGACATGGCTGTTTACTATCCCCCCTGCTTTTTGTTGTTGCCATTGATTGGACCATGAAGACAGTAGATGACCAAAGAATGGGGTTACACTGGACTCCTTTCCAACAGTTAGAGGACCTTGATGATCTGGCTCTGATCTAAGACGAACAGATTGCACAAATACAGCAAACAACTGGAGCTTGTGATCAATATTAGGAAGACCAAGATCATGAGGGTCAACACCAAATCAAACCAGGCAATAAACATTGATGCTCAACCGAAGACATACCTTCAGAATACTCGGACCTGTTTGGCTCTTCTCACAGCTCTCCAAAAACACCAAAATCTGAATTTTTAACTCAAATGTAAAATCAGTTTTACTGTATGGCTGTGAAACCTGGAAAACCACCAAAACACTAATCAGTAAGCTGCAAGAGTTTACTAACACCTGCTCCGCTACATACTGAGGATATGGTGGCCCAACAAAATAACAAACATAGACCTGTGGAACCAGACAAACCAGGAGCATATCGACAACCAAATCAAAAGATTGAAGTGGAGATGGATCTGCCATACACTTAGATAGGAACCAACTAATATCACAAGACAGGCTCTGGACTACAATCCACAACAGAAGAGGAAGCCAGGGAGACCAAAAAGTCAGTGTTTTTATCTATGAAATAAAAAGGGGGGCAATCCCAGTGTCTTGTTATGTTGTGAAAGAATGCATTTTGATGTAAACCTGGTAATGTTCCAGGAGATCTAACCTGGAAAGACAAGTCATTGTTGGAGGGGGTCTAGGATCCTCACCCCAGAAAATAATATTGTGATTTTAAACGGACTGCTGTGAAAACCAAGAACGCATCAAGAAGAGTTTGTAACAGAAGGTGATTGTTAGAAGAATCATCACACTGTAAATAATTTCTAAAGCCATTATGTATCTAACATGGCAGTAGGTGCCTACCAGAATATTTTCTAGCAGCAGTTAGTAATGTAATTCAGGAATCAATAGTCACAACTTCATAAGCAGATCATTTTAAACTACATTATCTCAGATCCAGGACTATAGTCATGTAGAGAAACTGCTGACGACACTTTTATTTCTTCTTAGAGAAGGCTATGTCTCATGATTATCTTCACTTAAATTCAGAACTGAATGTTAATGGACAATCACATTCATGATTTTGTAAAGGCGTTCTAACCATTAGTCATGATAGTTTGTTCCAGGGGTGAAATCAAATGTGTGTACCAAACCTTACTACCATACAAAGAGATGGATGGATGCTGGATTTGCTTTTTTCTAACGGAATTAGTGCTGATTGGATTCAAAGGCAAAGTCAAGGTAAACTTCATTGTCCCACCAGGTGGGAAATTTGTCTTGGGGTACAACCTGCGCTGCAGCCATTAAAAGTACAAATAAAGAGATAGATAAAAGCAATCATCAAAACCATGAGACAATTAAAAAAGCAAAAAATAAATAATAAATATAATATAAATAAAGACAATTTCCAGACACCACATTGAGAAATGCAAAAGATAATAAATACATAAAAAATAATCATTGCCAGATAGCAGCTCTTACAGATGGATAAATTAATGCACATATCTACAGCCACAGTGCAAAAAAGAGAAAGAAACCACACACACAGTTTCCATCAACACTATCAGCATCATCTTCTCCTATTTACAAGCCTGATAGTTCCAGGGACAAATTCATTTTTAAGTCTGTTTAACCTGCAGCAGGGAATCTCCAGTCAGAGGGTAGCAGCTCGCGCTCTGTGTGCGGAACATGAGATGAGTCGCTAGAAATCTTATTGGCCTGACGTAAGATAGCCTGTTCATAAATGCTCTGCAAGGATAAGTGCTCTTTGACACCAATCATTTTCCATGCAGTATGAATTAAATAGAACAATTTGTTTTTTAGCTGCACTGATAGGTTTCCAAACCAGACTAGGAGGCTGTACCTGATGAGGCTCTCTAGGACTGCCTGATAAAATATCAACATAAACTTGGTGTCAACACCATGAACTCTCAAATGATGTAAAAAAAATGGGGCCGCTGTTGTAATCTGCAACAGAGGTTATCAACATATGGTCAGTGAGTCATTGATGAAGACTGTCTTATTAACATTCAAAACATCAATCCACAACACTTCGGATTTCCGAAAAGTAGTTGGATGAGTTTTCAATAAAGACAAAAGTCTGAGAATTGAATAATCTGATTGTTTGGGTAAAACTTCTGCACTCAAATGTGTATAAAGTAAACAGGATTGGTGAGGTAACACAGCCCTGTGGGGCTCCTGTGTTCAGAGTGTTTGATTCTGACAGAGTTCCGGTTACACTAACCTGCTGTCTATGATAAAAAAAATAAATAATGCCATTTGATAATAAGTCAAAGCAGTTTGGACAGTGTGTGTTGGAGTGACAGTGATTTGAAATTCTAATGTGAGGTATTAAGATGAGAGTCACCAAATATAAAATCAACTGATGTGTGTCAGGACTCATCAGAATTGTTCAGTGTTGTAAGAGTCTGTCCTGTCTTGTCTCTTATTTATTTCCTGTTATATTTGGGTCAGTTGTCTGTGTCATTCCTCTCTTCCTGTCATGTACCTGGCCCTGGATTTCCACTGGATCCGTCTCCGCTCCGGTCCGACTGGTTTAGCTCCGTTTGACAGATCAAACCCTTTCCCACTGGATGTGTCATGTCTCCAATCTGTCTCTGGAGCCCAGACCAGCTGGAGACTCGAGATCACGGGAGAACTACAAACGATCATGATAACAGCCATGTATAAAGTGAGATTAAAATGTAAACAACAGGTCACTTTGCCTTTCTGAGGTTTCTGTTATTCTTTTACTTCCTCTTTGTGTTCTTGTAGAACAGATGTGTTGTATTGCGGTTTTTCACCTCCATGATTAATATTTTTTCATCCATGACGTCCTTTGAGCTTCTGACTGATTGATGACTTGTTGCTTGTGCAGTGATGATTTACGATTGGAATGATTGTTGTTGTGTTTTATTTAGAAATTTACTGGATGCTCTGTGGGTTTGACCAGAGACGGACCTGAGACGCACTGCAGCGCACACTGTGGAAATGCTCTGATTGACTTGAATGGGTACGAATTGCTGCGGCATTCGCAACGGAGTCGGAACGGAGCGGAGACAGATCCAGTGGAAATTGGGGGTTAATGTCTTTCACTTGTGTCTTATTGTCTCCCCAATCCTTTGTGTTTTTAAGCTGTGCTCTCCCTCCCTTCTGTGCCAGACTCTCTGGCCTGTTTCAGTGAGCAGCAGTCTTTCCTCCTGTTTTTTCTATTCTGTGAATTTGGCCCAGTCCAGTAATTGATGATGAGTTTGCTGAGTGATTCTGATACCTCTCCTGGTATTGACTACAGACTGTGCCTTTTTCACTAGCAGTCTGCCTGTGCCTCTGCATCATCAGTCCACCTGCTACGTCTGATCTTCACAATGTGTAGCACTAGGTGTAGGTGTGTGCACTGCAGACATCAAAGGACTTAAGAGCTTCCTGAGGAAATTGGGCTGGCTCCGCCCCTTCCAGTAGATGGCCTCTGTGTCCAGGGATCAGTCCAGTTTGCTGCCCAGTCTACTTCAGTCTTTTCCAGTAAATTGGACAGTTTACTATCCAGTTTTAGTCCCAGTTTACTAAGCCTTTACCATGAAACTGTAATAAGGCAGAGCTGCCATCTTCTCAAAAGATTTTGTCGGGGGTGACCAAAAGTTTGCAGCGCAGGCAGCCACACAAGTTGATGGCTCAAATATCAGGAAATTGGAATTCATTTTGGCGTTGTACCCATGTTGTGCCCTGCATACTGGTGGTTTGTGGGGCCCAAAGCCGTTGATAGGGGCGGCCTACTGGGGATGGACAACATTGATTACATTCTGTGAAGCACAGACAGAGCTGAAGATCCTCCCCCAGGAAATGTTGGATTAAGTAGATGTGATTTCCTGCATTGTAGTGGATTATTGGGTGGTATGATAAAGATGTGCAATACCTGAACTTATTCGGATTCATCTTCATCTGATCATGACTTGTAGGGCCTTCTAGACTTGAGCTGAACATTCAACCAGAAAACTATTGTTGTGCCTATTGTTGTCTATGTACCAGAATATAGCCTTATTAATAGACCTGTGTTTAAGATTTGACTAAGGTCGGGTTAGGGGGTTAGGGTTAGTTGATTACAATAGTATGTATACATACCTAGTCTCTGGGGGGCGGGCCAGTGTTCGCTGTTTTTTTTTCCCTGGGCCGGTGTTCAGTCATGGCACTAGGTTGACATGTACATGTATGTTGCTACCGCTGTTCCTGGGCCACCTCCACTATAGCAGCCCTTGGCGTTGTGGCATATAACATAACGTCAGCTCTGTGATTTAAATAATGGTATGATGTGACGCCACATAACTTGGGCACATAACACTGCGCCGGACTCACCAGGGCTGAGCTCCGTCTCCTTCAATATCATGACATCATACCGCAACAGTACTGGTAGGCTAAATGTTACAATGAACATAATCGCATATGAGCAGTAAACATGTCTCTAACAGCATTGTTGACCGTTAGAACATCATTTTGCTCTGTGGTGAGTTTAAGGTCACTACGTTATAAGCTTGCTAGGTATACCGGTACTAAAAAAGTATATATTGTATTGTATATACGTTCGGCATGAACTGAACCAGTGCGTCCTATGGGACTGGTCAGCCTGGCCCGTGGAGAACTCTACTGAGGTTATTACAGCCCATCAGTTTAACACAACGAGCAAACGTATCTTTTTTGTTTATAATCTCCTCTTTAGCCTCAGGTTCTCAGTTAATGCTAAACACACATGGCGATGGTACCAAATTACACAGCTTTTAAATGATTGGCTGTTTGCTTGTCACTTATAGCGCCTGGGGATATGATAGGCTGTTTCAATGAGCATGTTGTAGTGCATACACGTCAAATTATCCATTGAGCTGTTTTCTTATCGCTATCATCCGGGCCTAATAATCACAATTTGAACTCAACCTGTATCAAAGTTAGGATCTGTGTGTCTTGGGAGGATCAGAGAATTATTAGCAGGGTTTCTACTATGTGCATTGTGTACATAAATAATAATAGTAATATTAATGATAAATGTTTCTTTGTTGCATAAGATTGTAGTTCATGGTAGGTAATGTGAGTGTGTGTGTGTGGAGGGTGGGCACAAGATAACGTCATTTTCTGTGTTCCCCATTTATTTGGAAAAGTATCAAAAGGTATCGAAATATATATTGATACCGGTACCAGTACCAAAATGTTGGTATCAGGACAACACTACTGTGTTATGAGACTGACAGCACCAGGACAGAGAAACAATGAGTTCAACACAGCATTGAGGCAAAAATATCCATATATCTGTTATTGACATTTATTCTGCTGCATCTCTCCAAAAGAAAATTAGTGTGCCCCCCTGACAATATTTAATATTGTCAGCCCCCCACCCCAACCAGTTTGTTACTGCAGCCGGGTCTGCATGGACCACCAGAAGTGTCCGAAGTGGGTCAGTCTGAGGCATGAAACTCCAGGGCTGAAAATGAGTCCCACTCCAGCCCTGGTCTTGACCATGTCAAGGCTGGTCAGTGTATGTTTTTTGTTTTTCCTTAGTCACAAAGTGTTGTTCTGGTCTTGTTCATTTTAGTGAGACGTGGCTCAGTCAGGTTAGCCTGTTAGTCTACTGGGATGAGTTTCAAGGAGTCCAGTCCTCTCCAGTTCAGTCCAGGTAAGTCCAGTCCAGGTTCAGGCTGTTCCAGTCCAGACTCTACTGTGAGGAGTGATTTTAATTAAAGATAAGTTGCTCAGTGTGTGGCCGGATTGAGCCTGTTAATCTGAATCCAATAGGCTGGATGTAGCAGCGAGGAGGCCCTTGTAAAGCACCGGCTCTATTGAAGCCCAATGCATTTCATTTGGCTGGGAATCAATGTAGATTGACACCACTTAACATGCAAATAGTGCTCAGGTCAACCAGCGGCTTCCCGTCTGTTGGCTGTGGTCCAGCATTTACAGCTTCTCCCCACTTCCTCCTCCTCCCTACTCAGTACTAGTCCTCCTCCATGCTCACTACTTTCCTTCCTCCTCTGTGCTGTGCTTCTTTATTCTCCTCTTCTGCTCCTGAAACTTTCCTCTTTTCTCATCTGGCTCTCTCCTTCTCCATCTTCCCTTCCCCTCCCTCCCTGCTTGCTTTTCCATCACATTCCCCCCACTGTTGTAAAAATCATATTCAGGATATTCGTCCATTTAAAGATATGAGAAAATAAAAGACTATTGATTGCTTGATAAACTGCCACTGATGGCAACAGAATGAAGTAAAGTCAGTATAACCCCTTGCTGAGACTTGAGAGTGTGTGGGTTAGCCAGAGGCACTATATGGGAGATGCCATGGATCAATAAAGTGTATTTGTGTGTGTCAGCCCTTAGCTATCCTTCCAATTACATATTTCCAGCAGCGCGGCCGAGCACAACTCTTTGTTAACGCCTTAATGGATCAGCTCAGGGAAGTGTCTGTACACTCACGCACACATACACACACACATATAGATACAGCTTTACGAGGTAAGCATTCTCAAATTGATTTGTTAAACAGTGTTTTGAGCCCTGGTTCTCTCTGCAACTGTGTAATTATTGTGAGAGCTGACACTGTGTGTGTGAGTGTGCGTGTGCATCAGAGTGTGTCTGTGGATAATTTCATGAAGCACTGTGTGTTTGTCTGCTAACAGTTTCCACATGAAGGAAGCTCCAAGTGTCTGATTATTGAAGAAGAGAACATTTCATTCAGAGCTTAACTCCCAGCACCGGACACATTATGTCCAGCCAGTCTGTTCGTCACCTATCCACCTGTCCCACCTGTCCCACCTGTCCCACCTGTCCCACCTGTCCCACCTGACAGCACACCTACAGTGGCCCTGAGAACACACACTGCAACTTAAAGCCCCTACAAACAACTTTTAACTGAATATGTAAGTAATAAGTCTTTTGTTTCTGGTGATGTCTCCGATGACCTACAACAGCAAACGAGGCCAGCGGTGGGAAGATTATCTATTTCTAAATAGTGTAACTCTTTACCTTTGGGAGGCAGTGGTCGGGTCAGTCCGCCAGACAAAACGATTTACAGCACTCAGACCGGAGATGGGACTTTATGAGCTCATTTTGCATTCAGGCAAAACACTACTGCTTTTGTCCACAGGGATCACCAAAATCAACACAAAATGAAAGTTCTTTGTAGGGGCTTTAAATGAAACACAGGCAAAAAGACAAATGTGACAACATGAAGAGATTAACCCCTTGACGTCGGGTGTATCATTTTAGATACATACTGTTTTTGAGACCTCTTTATCATCAGTGTCATACTTTTTCTTTTAAAAAAATCTTATGTATAAAACATAAAATTTCAACACATAAATTGTGAGCAATACATTTTACAAATGCTGGATATATCAAGTATGATATGAATGAAAATTAAAAATATGTAAATTTATATTTTCTTTTTTTTTCACATGATATGTCAGAAGGTCCTTTGAAGACTCCAGTTTCAAAAAAATTGAATTCTCTGTCAATGATTTGATAATTCAGGCATCAAGGGGTTAAATTAAATTAAGAAATTACATTTTTCCAGGGGGACACAGGATTTTCAACCTAACAGGTTTCACAGGGCTTGAAATTAACATTTCCACTGGTTGCACTGGTGATACCTTTTTTAAATAGACTGCAGCACATTTTCTCGCAAAGGAGCCACTGAGGCTTCCACTTCAATTATGTTAAACAAAAATGTAAATTTATGATGCTAAACTTTGGTAATAAGGTACAATAACTGTCATGATGTTTGTAAAAGCAGATTCGTATAAAAAACTGGTTTTGAATAATGAAAAAGTTGCAGAGACAGGCACATAGAGCGTCATGGTAACCAAAGTAACTCATTTGAACACCTGTGTGTACATTCGGTCAGGGCAAACAGTTTGTGGGCAGAGTGGGTGGAGTCTCTCATGATGCAGACTGCTTTATTATTACAACTGCTGCTGTAGATATCCAAGATGGGTGGTGAACTCCATCTGATGTCCAGACTAAACCATCCACTTGCGACACCTCTTTCTCTGCTACTGTGCAACTAGGCTAGCATATCACACATGTGCATGTCAGTAAGTCAGTGTGCTCTCGCACTCCTGGGGGGATGAGGATGAGGTGTTGTTGATTCTAACAGTTTGTGGCCTGTTAGTCAAGAGATCCAAAATCCAACTGTACTGACAGTTTACTCACACGTGTTTGTAGAATGATTGTGCTGAAGGTGGACTTAAAATCCAATGACAGCAGCTTCACATAGAAATCCTTATTTTCCAGATGTGTGAGAGTCTGATGGATCACAACAGTAGTCTGTCTGGGTGTTTGGCACAGGTACAATGGTAGATGTGGTACTTTGGAACAATAGCTTGGGACACTGAGACAATCCCTAAAGATCCCGTTAGGGCCTACCGTTTTATGGGGCTGACTCTCCACAGAGTGCTCCTCACCTCTGCTGCTGTCATGCTGAATGAGGGCTTGTCTAGCAAGAGGATGAGCCTTGGGGTTTGAGGCCTTGAAGTCGGAGCAGAAGGAATTCATGGTTTCAAATAACAATGGATCCACAGAGAATTGAGCATCCTTCTTGTTAAAGTCCAACAGTAGGTGGAGGTAGTGTAGTTGGATGTTGCACACTTTCAGTAGAGAGCCATCTTCTGGATTCAACCAGGGTTTCTGGTTGCAGCAAATGCTGATGATTTCAGTAGTAGGCTGATTTAGTCTGAGCATCCTTCTGCTGGATTTGATGTATGTCCACAGGAGTAGCTTGTAGTTTGTCTTCCAGCATAGGAAGTGTGGTCCTAACATGTCTTCCAGCTGTAAGTAAAGCTGGGCTCATGCCCATAGCAGCACTAGGGGTGGCTCTGGAGCACATCAGGGCAAGATATGGATCAGGCTGCTTTAAGTTCCACTTACCAGCCTGCACAGGTCACTCGACAGCAGCATTTGCCTGGGGGTAATGAGGGCTGGTGTGTACAAACCCATAGCTTTGACAAGTCTTGGAACTCACCTGAGGTGAACTGTGTGGCACTGTCGCTCACCAGTTCCAGTGGGAACCCCCATCTTGGAAACATGCCTTTGAGCCTGGTAATGACCTGGTTGTTGAAGGAAGGTGGGCAATTTCAATGTCCCAGGAGTAGTAGTCAGTCACAATGAGATAAATATAACTCACACAAATCAGTAGCAATGTGCTGCCAAGGGCCCCAGGTAAAGGTGTGGTGAGTGGTTCATGTCTTGAGTGGGTTTGCTTTCAGTGCAGAACTTACATGTTGACACTGTTTTTGTGATGTCTGCACTGATGCAAGGCCACCATACTGACATCCTGGCCCAAATTTGACACCTTGTCAGGCTTTGGTGTCCCTCATATAGCTGTTTGAGCACCTCTGATCTAAGTGCAGTAGGGATGACTAGCCTATCTTGATATAACACCAGTCCATCAATCTCAGATAGGTGGGCTCTGGTAGAATATCCATGCGCTGCTTGATCTCCCTCGTGGCTGGCATTTGTGTCGTGGCTGGTGTCCATGTGTGCCATGCATGGCCTTCTGTGTGGCCTGAATCGAGTTTTCCAGATCTTCTCCACCTCTCTGAAACTGTAAGCCCTTTTCACGTTGTTCTATTGGGGTATTCATACAGTCTCTGGGCATTACACCTGCTTTACATTGTGCCTTGCAGTGTCTCTGTCTGCTGGCTGCGGCTGTGTGGGACCGGAGTTGTCTGCGCTGTTGGTTCGCTCTCTCCAGGTATGGCGGCTCATTTAATTAATTGGTTGCTGTAACTCAGCTCGCCAGCGGCTGCTATCCAACTAGCTGCTAAATTTTGGCTTTCTTAGTCTCTCAGCAGTGTTTCACTGCAGCCTGTTGTTCTCCCTCTCCTCTCTGCGGGGAAGCTGTGCCTGCGCTGTGTGTGGTAGGTGGCCTGTAGTTTGGGTTACTCCTTTTTGAATTCATATTTTAATTAACATGATTGTAATTGCTGTTTTCTGTGTAGGCTTTGCAGACACACTTTGGCCTGACTGTGCGCTGTGTTGCTCCACTCTCTGGCGTTCCACGCTCCGGTGCACCAGGACACTACTGCACTGCCTTGTTTTGCCTTGCCTTGTCCGGTGGTGCATTGTTTGCTTCCTTCCAGGCTGTAAACGTGCCACAGTAGTTCTTTTCACTCCCACTGTCACCACCACTGAACTTCAGTGACGCACTGTAACCTCGCTATAAGATACTTACTGTTTTTACAGCTACCAGCTGTGTCAATCATCAGTGAGCTTGGGTTCAATTCCTTTATTATATTGATTGTTTTTTTGCATGATTATTGCTCTTTTCCATGAGTGTATTATTATTATTATTATTATTATTAATTGCTTTCCTTTTGTTTTCTTATCAGCCTGTTTCTTTCTTCCTGTGTGTTTGTTCATTCCCTTTGAAGTGGAAGAGTGTTGCTTTAATTGATTGTTGTTTGTTGTTTATGTTGAGCTAGCTGTGAAACCAGCATCGAAAAAAGTATGTGGTTGAAGTGCTATAGTATTTAAAAGAAACACCAGATGTCACTGGCTGTACTATTTAATTTGTGTTTTAAGGTGGAGTAATAATAAAATATATTTTTTTATATTGTAAGTTACGTCTTGTCTGCATTCAGACCTTTAGCCTTTCTAGTGCCAAAATGACACTTGGCCTTGTGCAATTTTAAACCACTGTCCTTTATGGTCTTAAGCACAGCATCTGTAATGCTCTTCCCTTGTTGCTCCATAAACAAGCATGTCATCCATTTCCACGACAACTCCATCATGATCCTTCAACAGTGTTGACATCTTTGGAAGATTTCTAGAGCCTACGTGATACTGAATGGCAGCCGTCTGAAGCAGAATCTCCTCATCGGGATCATGAAGGTCATCAGCGTTTGGCTAGCAGCATCTATGGGGATCTGCCAAATTTAGCAGGAAGCGTTGAGGGTGACAGTTTAGCTCCGGCCAGCTTGGGAACAATATCCTCCAATGTTGGCAGGACATACCTCTCACGCTTAACCTGCTCTTTGTTCTTCTTCTCAACTGGAACCATCTGGGCACACCAGTCTGA
Organism: Selene dorsalis; assembly: GCA_900303245.1. Lineage (NCBI taxonomy): Eukaryota > Metazoa > Chordata > Actinopteri > Carangiformes > Carangidae > Selene > Selene dorsalis. The sequence continues at coordinate 29,308 of OMNW01004669.1, read as the reverse complement.
GGGCACTGTAACCTCCTCAATTATGCCCAGGGCCAGCATGCGTCTGAGTTCTGCCTCAACCTTAGGCAGGAGGCGTGGTCAGTGAGTAGGGCTCACAGTCAGCTTTCAGTTCAATTTTTACAGTGTCACACTTGAGCAGATCAATAGGCCCATACACATCACTTGACATTACAATGCCGTGCCATCATCTCTCATGACTGGTTGCAACCTTGTGGCAACACTCCTTCCCAGGAGGTTGTGAGAGTACAAGCCCTTTAATTACAGTTAATCAGAATCTGTATTTTTTTCCATTGCACTCACTCGTTGCCAGGAACTTGCCAATACTCTTTACATCACCACTGGGGCCAGTGATGGCTCCTTTCCTTGCAGCAACCAGCTGTGAGCGCTGTGGCAGCCTCTTGAATGCAGCCTGTGACATTACAGAAATGTCTGCCCCAGTATCTAGTTTAACTCCACAGTGCTGCCATTACACGTAAGTCCACAAGCCACTCATTTCTGAATCAGGTCGATCCATTATGTCTGACACAGTTGTAGTTACTGCTCCAAGTAAAAACATCTCATCTGTATCAGTGGTGCTGCTCAGCGTCACAGCCACTTCTTTCAGCATTCTGGTCTGACTAGCTGCTTCAAAATGTCCAATTTTATTGCACTTTCTGCACCTTTTATTCCTGGCTGGGCAGGGGTGTGTTTTACCATGTCGTCTTTTGCAGCAAGAACAGGTAGGATGGTGTTTTGACTCTTTGACTTTTCCCATAAACTGCCACCTCCACTTTCTCATGGCGTCCACTGCACACTCCAAGCGCAGGCTCACGTTCTGTTGCTTTATTTGTTCGCTCTGGTGCGCTATTTGAATAGCCCTTTCAAGGGAGTTCCAGCTCGAGCTGTAACTCCTGTGAAACATTGTTGTCACATATGCCAATAAGAATTCTGTCTCTGATTTGTTTTTTTGTCTTTAGTGTGTCCGAACTCACAGTACTGTGCCAGTTCGTATAAACTCACAAAAGCTTCAACTATCTCACCGGGCTCTCTTGTGAAAACATGCTCTTTCATGGATCACATTCCTCTTGGGCACAAAATGGTCGGAGAATTTGGCTATCACCGTGTCGTAGTCTTACTCTGGTCTGCCTCTCTCCTCTTCTTCATCGTCATCCTTCTCCTTGCCTCCTCATACACAAAGGAATCATAAATCACCACTGCCTCTCTCCCCACCGCATAGAGAAGCGAGTTGACCTGAACTTCCCCACTATCTCTGTCCAACTTTGACGTCACCTGAAAGTGCTTGAAGCGCTGGAACCTGGCACCAGATTGTTCATGAAGTCAAAAGATTCCAGAGGGCCAAGCTTCGCCATGCCTTACTTACTTGTGAACTACGCCACTTCTGACACCATGTCATGAGCAGATATTGAAAGGAGGAACTGGGCCGTCTTACTGAGAATCAACTGGTTTATTAACAGGCGTTACTTAGCTACAGCTAACAGAGCATAACACACTTCGTACTCCCCAGCCTACACGTACTGATGATGTCACTTGCCACGACTACAGCAACCTGTAGTTACTTATCACAACAGAGTCAGAGCGACCTGATGATACGATGGTAAGAAAGTGGAGGAGAAAACTCCGACTGTGAAAACACTGAGCTGCTCGTGTTTATTCTGCAGTAACACGTCTCATGTTGGCTCATCTATGGCATCAAGAACATAGAACGCCAGACTAAGTCTCCTGTAGATGCAGGGTAACATAAACACACACTGAGTTGACATGAACTCGTAGATACTGTGAGTCAGAGCAATAAAACTGAGTAAAAAGCTAAATATTCATCAACAACCTGTTCAGCCTACAGAAACATGAACACATAGGAGCCATTTTACCATGATGACAGATGTAGATATACTGCTGCTTCATCATCTCACTGCGGGTAGTAACTTATGCAATCTAACATATTACATAGAGGCATGATCATCTTTATGACTGTAGAGACTGTAGAGAGTGTGTGTGTGAGTCTTGGAGTACCACAGCCACAAAGCTGGAGCAGGGCAGAGGTTAGCATGTTGCTGTCTGGCAACCTCGAGTCTGGGGGCGAGGGGGAGGGGAAACAATGCGCTGCTGTGTTTTGAATTTGACTGCAGCAACAGTTTTGGCCACAGTTTTACATACAGCTCATTTAAATCAATTCTCTGATAGCTCATGAACCAGATGTTCAGCAGGTTTTTACCAGGACCCGACTGTCTACAGAGGGTCCTCAATTAGACCAGAGACTAAACTGTTAAGTTATTGAATGAAGTGTGAGTGACTGAATTTGCCTAAATTTATGTGACTTTGTAAAGATTTAATTTATTAATGTATTAGTTGTTTAAGTGATATTGTTTATCTGACTGTTCATATTTTATATTTTTGTCTATCTGATTACATCCATGCCCTGATTATTAAACTAATAAATCAGAGGTTATTCAGCAGTTACTCAGTACTTGAATATTTTTTTTTCCCTAAATACTTTCATATTTATAAGTAAATATTTTGATTAGTACTTTTTACTTTTACTTGATACTTCATATTATTATAAAGTAACAATATTCTTACTTTGAGTACAATATTTGGCTACACTACCCACCTCTGATTACAGCTTATTATTCTCATATTGGATCAGTTCACACAAAGAGGAGTTATTGACACACATTCAATTCACCTCCAGACACACAACTACGCACTCTGACACAACACCTGCATGCATCACCCCGCATGTTGTGTGTCTGTGTGAGTGTGTCTGTATTTATGTAGACACACCTCAGTGTTCTCCTTTCTCTCTCTCTCAGAGAAAACCTGTAAACTATTTGTTTGTGTGTGTGTGTGTGTTATGAGTGGCCCTCTGCCTCTGTTATGTATGTTTTC
>OMNW01004669.1:10451-21972 GCA_900303245.1 Selene dorsalis | reverse complement strand
GTTTTCCCTGTGTCCATGTTTGTATCTGACCCAAGTGTGTGTGTGTGTGTGTGTGTGTGTGTGTGTGTGTGTGTAAACATGTGTGTCTTTACACTGGGGAAAGACAGCAGTCTAAAGGATGAAATTGAAGAGATTAGCATGGTCTGCTCTGCTTTTGATTAGTTCTGACTGGAAATCTGCCCGAGCCACAAGGGGCCCCTCAGCGGCTCCAGCTCTCCCTCTGTGTGTGTGTGAATGTGTGTGTAAGAGACTCTCCCTCTCCTCTCATGGCGTTTCGCGCCACGCCAGAAATTGAATTGATATTTTGTAAACCTGATTTGTGGATAACGCAATGTGACAGCGACAAATGCCTGGCTGAGAGCGGGTTTCAGAGCCACTCAAATGAAAGTTATTACAGGGTAAATGCGCATTTCTTTGTCTCAGCGGCGACAGCAGCCCCTCCACGCCCCTCCCGGCTCCTGTATGAGTTTATATGGCCTGAATATGGATCCATTTCCTGGGTAATTGAATTGATACTGTCATGCACGGGGGCAGTGCCACATTGCTCTGCAGGGCGGATGGACTGTCTGATTGAATTGGATGGTGGGTGGGGGGTGGAGGGAGGTGTGTGTGCATGTTTACGTGCATGTGTGTAAGGGGTTGTCAGTGAGCAGTCATAAGATAGACACACCTCAGTGTTCTCCTGATTACTGCCGTACAGCCAATTGTCTCTTCAATAATCTGCCACCACAACCCTCTGACACACACACACACACCTACACACACACACACACACCACACACACATATACAAGCGGATACGGGTCAGGCAGCACAGAAGCCATTTCCAATTCCCGGGCAGGCAGCGCACCGCAGATCTGCTACATATTAATTTTGTCCCGGCTGAGATTTGCTCCCATTCAGTTAGAGCCGATTGATGAGAGAGCAGAGAGGATCGGACGGCTGCTCATTCCCTCTCCTCACCTCTGATTAGAAACACTGCCACTGTCACAGCACTATTAGGACAGGAGAGGGAGGAAGAGGGGGAGGGAAGGGTTAAAAGAGATAAGAGCGACAGTCAGAGCAGAGGGAGAGAGGAAGAGATGGTAGAAAGTGTAAAGAGAGGGAAGACAGAGGGTAAGGAGAAGACATGAACAGATGGACAAGTCAAGGGAGAGAGGGAGGATGGTGGGAGAAAGAAGAGAGAGAGGGAGGACCAAGGGTAAGCAAGTGGGAAATGTGGAAAAGAGTAACCCATGGGGGGGAGAAATGTAAAAACAGGAGAAGGGGGGAGAGGTAGGAAAGAGAATAAGAACGGAGATGACATGAAGAAGAGGGGGGCATATGGAGAGAGAGGAAGAAATTAGGGTTGAAGACAGGGGAGAAAGATGGAGTGGGAAAGTGTTTGAGAGGAGAAAAGGATGACGAGGAGAAGGGTTAGTTAGAGTTAAAGACAGTGGTAGTGGGGAAAAACTTGATGAATGAAAGAGAAAAGAGAGATAAAGATAGAGATGGAGGGATAGAAGGGATAGAGATGGAGGGATAGAAGAAAGAAAACAGGGGGAAGCATTGGAAAAGTGGATGGGTGAAGGAGAGAACGAGGGATGAATGAAATGGAGGTAAGGTAGAGAGGAAAAGTAATAAGTGGGATGGAATTAGAGAAGAGACAAGGGAGGAAGGGGTAAAGAAGGTGGAGAGTGTAGATTGGGAGAGGAAAGAAAAAATAATGGGAGAAAGGAAAGATGAAGGGGGGGTGAGTGTGTAGTATGGGAGAGTGAGAGAAAGGTAACAGAGAGACAGATGGAGAAAATAAAGGAGATATGAAGCAGAGAGGGAGTGTATATGTAAGAGTGAAAGGAAGAAAGGGACAGATAAGGATTGCAAGGGAGGAAGAAAGGGAGGAGAGATGATGTGTGGTGGTGGTGGGGGTAGGACAGAGCAAAGGATGGCAGATAATGAAGAACAGAGGAGGGAAAGAGGGATGAACAGCAAAGGGGAGATGAGGGAGGGAGGGATGAGGAATGAGGTATAAAGTATGAGGGGTGGAGAGATGGATGGGAGAGAGAATTTAAGAGAGAAGGACAGAGAGGAAAAGAATAGGGAGAGAAAAAGAATGAAGAGAACAGACATGAAGAAGAAAGAGTTTGAAGGCATGAGGGAGGATAGATGGAAAGAAAAGGCAGGTTGGGCTGTAGGAAACAGACAAGGGAGGCAAACAAGGAAGAAGGTGAAAAAAGAGGAAGAGATGGACAGGTGGAGGGGTGAAAAGGAAAAATGGAAGGGTGGAGAGGGAAAGAGAGAGAAGAAAAGGAGGGAAATAGAGGGGTGAGGAGGAGGACAGGAAGGAGTGTAAAAAAGGGAGGAGAGGTGTAGGGGTGAAGGAGAGAGACAAGGTGAGCAGGGTTGATGGGAGAGTTAAAGAGTGATGGATGAAGTGAAGAAATGAGAAGGGAAGAAGGATGAAAGGGTGAAAATGGAAAAGAGGTGAGGGATGGAGAAAGAGAGGGAGGAAGAGATGGTGGGTGAACAGTTGGTGAAAAAAGGCATTAGAGGAGGCAGAGGGAGGTGGGTGAAAGGAGATGAAGAGTAAAGGAGATGGAGAAGTGTAAGATTGGCATCAGAGGCCAAAGGTCAGTTTACACATCTTTTCTTCTACAGCAGAAGCTGCTCCGGCCTCAACAATTACCAGATCACCTGTGTGAATGGCCTCACACACACTCCCTGTATGCTGCTGTAACTCATGACCACTGTTCACTATTGTATAAAGTCATGTTCACAAGCTGCAAACTTATTTGATCAGAATGGAGGCTCTCTGTCTGAAAACCAACCTTGCAACATCAGTGCAGTACTTGGCCACCGACCCGGTGTCCCAGCTCTCGTCTCTGCGCATCGTGACACAAACGCGCCCCGTAACCTGTCATTTTTTGTTTATGACAGTTAAGACTACACAAATATACACGTTGTAACATCATATATGTTATATAACATTATCCACCGCTCCATGGATTGGTTTTTCACTGGCTTCATCAAAAACAAATGCACATGGCCCAGAGGAGGGTTAGCAAAAGAGTGGAAAAAAGACCAGACTTGCATAGGCCTTTTTAATAGTTCACCAATTTGCAACAACCCTCTTAAGCTGGGACTGTGTTCCTATTCAGTTTGTTAATGACACCACCGTGGCAGGTGTCATCATTGACAAGACAACCTGGTCCTGAACAACAACAAAATGAAGGAGGTCATTATAAGAGGTCAGGCAGGATCACAAAAGTCCAGCTTTACATCAGTGGGGAGGAGGTGGAAAGGAACCTGACGTTGACACTGAACACCTCCAGCTGGTGAAGGAGAATCCAGCAGAGGCTCTTCTTTCTCCAGACCACAGCAGGCTGATCTAACCATACAAGTGCTTGAAAGCTTCTACAGAAGCACAAAGACAGCATCCTTTGTCAGTGTTGCACAGTGTGGTATGCAGGGTGCACAGTGGAAAACAGGCGGGACCTGGTGGTCCAGACAGCTCAGAGTATTGTGGGAGCTGTACTTTCTGACTCTATTTGTGTGGACCGACTGCAAAGGAAGGCAAGATCCAGTGACTGAACTCACCTGGGACAGTCTCTGTTTATCCCCCTACAATCTGACTACCTGGCTGGGGAACACCTTTTCCCCAGACCTGCCTCCATCAGCCTCCATCACTCCACCCACCCCATCCTAACAACCACATACACAGGGCAGTCATTGACAATGACTGAAATAAACATGTGCACTACAGTGTTGTGCAATGTGAACTTTTTAGATACACTATGGATGCTGCTGTTATTTACCACTGCAGTTGTTTGTTGTCTCTTTGTCCTGTGTCACTTCTAATCTTGTCTCTTGCTGCTTTTTGACAGTGCCAAACTGAAACTTTCCTGCTAATACGCAATGACAATAAACTAGTGCTGTCAAATGATTAAAAGTTTTAATTACGATTAATCTCAGAATTCTAAAATATTAATAATTTAGTGACAGGAAGAACAAGCATCGCGGTAACCATAGTAACTCACTCATACACACCGGTCTGTGTGGTCATGTCAGCAGAGAAGCAGCAGAATGGGAATAAATGACTATAACAGATCTATGGATATTTTACATTTTGCTTCTTCTTCTATGGAGTTTATTGGTGGTTGGCAACCGACTTGAAGGTGCCTTACCTCTCCTACTCCCACAAGTTGGGGACAGTAGAGGACAAAATGGGCCGTGATTAAAAAAAATGAATGTGTTATTTTTTTTAATTAACTGCATTGTGATTAACGTGTTAACTATGACAGCCCTACAATAAACAAAATGAAAAAAATCATGTTGATTTGCTCTGTATTGTGGTTTGTGTGTTTTTTTTTATATAAAATAGACCTCTCTTCTTTTTCAACTGAACCGTGTTCTACCACCCATCAGTGCCCATCATTGCTGCCACTCCAAAATGTATTACTCTACCACTGAAGAATCACAGACGGCCATCATGGAGCTCCCTGAGAGCTTCACTGGGATTAGCACTCAGGGGTATGTAAACAGTCACAATCAATACTGCTGTAAACTCCCAGGTCAAATCATGTGCCTGACATTTCAGGGTTTTTCAGGACTTGCTTGCTTCAGAACAATTGTTGCTTACCAGGGAACTGTTTGTGCACCAGCCTCTGTTGATGCAGACACACAGTCCACTTCCGCAGGTTTTCTGAGCCTCAGCCTGCCCAGCACTGCTTTGATAGCTGTGATCGTTCAGTTGAAGAATTTCTTTTGAACTGTATGTCACCAAACACTTCCTTGTGTTAATGAAACAAGGAGAAATAAAATACAAATAAAGTGAAGAAAAAATTTAGTTAAATAATTTTTTTCAAAAATGCTCTTATTGGAGAGAGCTAAGAGGCCGCTGCACTGCTGCACTGCTGCATTGCACCATGGCATAGTGTTGTAGTATTGACTGCTTTGACCCAACAAACTGGAGGGATTACAGATGTGCACACAGAACATGGTTTACATTCTCTGACATTTTATCACACACGCCCTGGTGGACCCTCACATACTCATGGACTTGACAAGTCCTTATTAAAGACAGAGAACCTGTTGGCTATTGACTTCCTTGAACTACATACCCTCTGAAACTCATAATTCCTAAACACTGGAGTCAAACATATCAGTTATACCCACAGACCCTGGTCTCGCATTATCAGAGTGGAGTGAAAGAGGGATGGGTTAAAGAAGAAATTTAGGAAAATATGTGATAGTAAGGACAATTGAGGAGTACATGTGTAATAGGATCAAAGGAGAACAAAAAAGAAGGGGAAGGTGGACGAAGATGAACAAACAAGGGATGAATAGAGGTAGAGGAAAAGGAACAAAAGAAGGATGAAAGAAGACCAGGAGGCATGGAAAGAAAATGCATTGTCCAATTCACTGCTGGATGTGGACATCAACAGATCATCTGCATTAAGAAGCAGGTGCATAGTTTCTCTGCGTTTACGTTGTAGAGTCTGTAGCCCACAGACATGACAGTTGTACAATTTCAAATTTTAGAGATAATTTGACCTTTCTTTAAAAAGGTCAAATTTGTTTTGTCAGTGTTGTATTGCATTGTTAGTATCAGTGTCATGTTGCTACAGAGATGCCGTGGCCAACAGGTCATATTCTCAAGACCCAACAAACATCCAATCATTAATTTCATATTCACAGGAGTCACTCCTGTTAAACCATTAGTCCTCTCCACATTTATAAACACACAGGCTCTGCCCACACATGAGATCTTCCAATGCAGTATGCAGAGTTCAGTTGATAGTGACCTTCAGAGTCTCCTCTTTCTCTTCTCAAAAGGCTCAGAGATTAAACTAGAACACGGTTTTTAAAGTCATCTCCATCAGTGCCATCAATGTGTTTCCTTCATTTGTCAGTAACTGTATGCTCCATAATGACACACGTCTGTTTTCATTACTGGAGGTTCAGTAATGTTAGCCAACTTATAGATGTTGCTGTGGCTGGCTGTCTCACTACTGATGCTGTTAAGCATATCAGGGCAATGCTAGCATGGGACAATGGTTGTGTCTGTTTTGAATTAGCTCTTGGGAAATTTCATTCAGTCGTTCAGGTTTTGCGGTTTGTTTTTTGAAATATTTTGTAGAGATTCATTGCACCTTAATGGCTTAAAGAAAATTCTTAAAGTACCACAGTATTTGTATTGTGGTATATTTGTAGATGCTGGTGGTTTAATGCAACATCTAGTGGCAGTGATGGAAGGTAACAAATCATTAATGAAGGGTTTCTGCCTCTCTGGGTATTGATAGGCGTTTTACCTTGAATGAATCAGCCTGGCTTTGTCATGTGGAGTTCTATTGTTGTCGGTATTGTTTCAGAAAACCAATAAAGCTCTCGTCTATAGCTTCTTTTGTGATCCAGTTATTATTTTGATATCAGAAATAAAAAAACAATCCATACAAGGCCAGTAGAAAATGAATGGCAATAAAACCAAAAGAAGAAAACAAAGTCAATAGCTACCTCTTAAACTTCACACTTCTGCCTCCAGTGTCATCTAATTCAAAACCTGGCTCATGTGTTGACTTCTAGAAATACATACTGTGTATCCCCAGAGACAGACGAAGCTCATTAATACTGCTGAGGCGTTTCCAGCATTGTCCTGAACTTCACCACACCATTAACTCTTATCAGCTAAATGGTCCCAGCTTTAACTTAAACAGTTCTCTCCATCTAATAGTCTCTTTAACTTCAGCTCTTAATTGTGTCCATAGCAGCTAATCGTGTGGGTGGAAAAAGAGCTTGTGTATGGTCACAATGGCCCCTACCAGCTAAGGGTATAAAAACTTAATGATCATTATCATGGCGCTCTGTCCATTCTCTAGCTCTACCCCCTTCAGTTCTGTGAACTCTCAGTCTGACTTCACCTCTCTCTCTCTCTCTCTCTCTCTCTCTCTCTCTCTCTCTCTGTCTCAGTTGTTGAACAGTTGCCCGTTAATAGTCCTTATGTAGACTTATTAAGTTCACTGCGGAGTTAATACTCGATTTGAAGCATATTACCTTACATTTAACAGGGGCAGATCAGGGGAATGGTGGGTGGATATGTTGGTAGGTGTATTCATCGTGTGTGTGTTAATCACAAACAGACAAACACAGATCAGTATTTGCTCTTCGAAAATCATTCACTCATTTGATTCCTGTACCATGTTTCCACATTCTCCAGACAGGTTCTTCCCAACATTACCTCAATTCTCGACCTCGAGGGCTGAAAAGTGAAGCTAATACTAACGTACCAATATTTTCTGTTCCTCCATTGACAACTAGAGTCTGGCTCCACCAGTGCATCAGTCATAGACCGCAAACAAGGATGGATGTATCCCCTGTGACACCACCCTACATCCCACGTAATCCAAAAATATACAAGGAGGAAGGGCATGTGCGAAGCTGATAATTCATTACACACTGGCATATGGCAAGTATGTGCTTACCTAACACTCTAAGCTGCCACATCCACAATAATGCAGAACTGTTAGCCTTTATATATTTAAATTAAGGGGTAGTATGGCTGTAGGAGCCAAAACTGTGTTGTACCAGGCTATAAACATGTTTATTTATGCACTAAAGTATGACATTTCAACATTAGAGTGTATGTGGACTGACTCACTGTTAGAGCCAGACTCTAGTGGTCATTGGAGGAACTGCAGTTTTTAGTAAGTTTAGTTAAAATGTCCATCTCAATGTAGTTTTACAGCCAATGTTACTGGTAGGTTTCCAAAGTTACCAGCCATTCAGAATATCCACTAGCCTTTTTTTTCCATTAAAAATGAGACAAATTATTAATGTCACTAAATGCATTAGAGATTGAGTTTATTTTGGTCAATTTAGAACAAGTCATCATGTGATGTAATTCATTGATTGGTCTGTAAAGCATGGACCAAAAAGGAGTAGGCTGAAGCCACAGCTTATTGTGTCTACTGTGTCAAAATATGCGATTACAGGATGAAGATTAAAAAAAAGAAGAGAGAACCAAAACAAGACAAAACAGGACAGAATAAATATTATAAAAGAGAAGACTAAGAACAAACGAGCTTGACTTCCCAGTTCTCCAATTTATCATGATATAGCTCTATATTTGTCAATTATGTTGGATTTAAACTTTTTTTTTTAAATTTGTAGATAGAACTACATTTTTTTAATTCACAGTGAAGATTATTCCAAAGATTTACTCCCTTTACAGATATGCAATGACTTTTCATGTTCGTTCTTGCACAGCCTTTTTTAAAGATACAGGATCCTCTTACATTGTGTTGGCTCTCTGTTGGCCTAAACAGCTCCTGGACGAAGCGCGGGAGCAGGTGGTTGTCTGCTTTATACATAGTAACAGCGGTTTTAAAGTTCATGAGATCATGTATTTTTAAGGTGTTTAATGTAGCAAAAAGTGGATTTGTTAGGTTGAGGTATCCAGCCTTAGTGACAAGTAGAAATATTGGGTGTATATTTGTTTGAGTGATTTCTGATCTAAGATAGCTTTCATTTTACACATTATTGCGGTTATTTGGGATATTATTGTCTTTACATTGCTTATATGTAGTTTCCAGTTGCATACATGAACAACAAGTTTTGAACTAGACAGTTTATCATTTTGAGCTATACGTCATAGCGTGTTGTTCCCAGGAAATGTAGTCAAACGCAGCGTGCCACAGCGTGAAGTAAGTCCACAGCCAATAAGCGTATGATATGTCACAGTGTTCATGGGAAATGTAGTGCATACGGAGACTGACCAGGAACAGAGCTACAGGGAGAACAGCTCTGAACGATAGACTATACAGTTATCTTCCATTGCGGATTCACTTGTGCCTGACATGGTCTCATGCTGTTGCCTTGCCCTCCCTTCCCCTCACCTGCCCTCATCAAAGAAAAAAAACTTTAGAGCTCCCATTGCTGAGAGAGACCCTGCTTGGATCAAAGCCGCTCAAGTGAGTCAAGTAGGTATAGTATAGGTATTGTAATGACACCGACTAATGGCGCATTTTATTGTCAGTAACTGTAACAGCGTTATAACGGGGGAAACAGTAACTTTTTTGATTACTCATGGGAACTAGCAACCTGGAGGCTGAAATGCCACTGACGCTGTGATTGGCAGAGAGCGGTGGGTGGAACAACAGGCCAAAACACAAAATCAAAACATAAACATGATTTGCGGGCTGTAAATAATTTTTTTAAATGGGAATATTCTGGCTGTACTATTGTTGTCAGTTAGATCAGTATTTCAAATTAACATGATGACTGATGATTAAATGATGCCTTTGTATCTGGTGACATATTGGGTGACTTTATGATTACTTGCCATACATTTTTTACATACAGTTCCTTCAAAGACAGTTTGTTCATAGTGAACCATTTTTTCAACTTATTCATGATCACTTGCAAAAGTTGTTGCAAGCTCTCACCAGAGCATATAATGTTGGTGTCCTCAGCGAAGAGTACAAGTTTTATAATGTTCAATAAATCAAACAAACAAATATCATTAATTATACAATAGAAATAGGATGGGGCCTAGTGCCAACCCTTGAGGTACACCATAAGTTATGTCCCTACAGGTTGAAGCATAATTATCTATTTGGACAAACTGTTGTCTCTCATTCAAATAGCTTCTCAGCCATCAGAGAGCAGTTCCCCTAATACCAGAATGCTCCAATTTTTTCAACAAGACTTTATGATCTATAGTATCAAATGCTTTTGAAGATTAATAAAAATGCCCACTACAAATGTCTTTTTATCAAAACAATTTGTTATTTCTTCCAAGTCCATTAGAGCCAGAGCAGTTGATCTTTTTCTCCTAAATCCATATTGACAGTCAGAGAGTAAGGTATGTTTCTCAGTAATCATGTTTAATCTGTCAGCATTAGGTTTCCCTATGATTTTTGAAAAGTGTGGTGGGAGAGAAAACAGGCTTATAAATTGTGAAAAGATGTTCGTCACCTGTTTTAAATAATGGGATTACCTTGGCCGTTTTCATTTTACTTGTAATGATTCTTGTTTGGGAAGGACAGATGATACATGTAGGTGAATGGTTTCACAGTTCCAGCCATAACCTTTTTAATTATTGTCATGTTTATTATTATTGTCATCATTGTCATTAAAATCTGTAGACATTTTATGATTACAATCATTTACTATACCAGTTAATTCATTTTCATCTGTTGGTCTAAGAAGCATGTGAGTTTTGCCATTATTTTTTCGGTTTAGCTTTTTAATTGGACAATTCTTATCATACAACCCTTTAAATATTTTTAAGAAATTTCTCTTAAGCTATATCAACATCATATTCTTTCAAAAATAAATTCCAGTTTTGAGCTAATAGGTCAGCTTTGAATGCATTAACCGATTCTTCTGTTCTCATTCGTGTGTATTTGATATTTGATTTATCTTTTATCATTCTGTTATTAAGATAATACCCCACAAAAACAGGTAAATGGTCGCTAGTATCATTACACAAAAGCCCACTGACTGTATTATTATGTGCAATGTTGGTAAATATATTATCTATTAAAGTAGCGCTTTGAGCGGTTGCCCTACTTGCTGGAAACAGACTCATACTAAACACTGTGTCAATAAAGTCCTCTGTTGGTTTGTATTTTTTAGCATTTAAAAGATCTATATTATAACCCCCACATATAAGTAAATCTGTCTGGGTATTTAGAGAGAACAACTTTTCCATCCATTCCTTGACTATCTCAATATTAGCTCCCGGAGCCCTGGAAATACAGCTTACTATTATATTGTTCCGTTTCTCCATGCATATTTCCACTGTGATAGATTCACACACATCTTCCACAGCCACAGACATTTATTTATTGTTCAAGTTTGCATACAAGTTAAGATCTGGATCAATTTCATCCATGATGCTATAAGATTTGTAGTCTGTAAACACAAAAGTTTCCATTTCTATGTGGACTGAGGCTTTGATACTTTTAAAACATTAATATAGAACCTAGAACTGCTTTAAAAATCACATTACACTAAACAATGGAAATCTACCTTTATTCTGTATGGAGCTTTACTTAAACTGGATCCATCAGTTGTTGTACTCAGGGCACTACATTGTTTAGCAATAGTTAGGCTGAGCCAAGGTTACTAATCGGTGGGCTGTGTGGACAGTCACAGTCGAATTTGGAACTCAACTTGTAACTTGTGAATCTTTGAGAATTATTACATTTTGTTAGAGTGTTTCTATTGTAACTGGACCAGCTTTTCTTGCTATTACAGCACTGGTTACATGACGCTACACAACTATGACTTACATCAATGAGTGGGATACACACAGGAGAGAGAGGAGAGACGATAGTAGGAGAAATAAGTGGGACAGTAAAATAAAATCAGGAAAGTGTGTTATAGCTGTAAAGACGCTCAGAAGAAAAATAGTGGAAACTGTCAAGAAGTGGGTAGAAAAGGAAAATGAAGCAACACTTTTTATTTCAGTATTATTTATGATCCCTCCCATCCCAGAAACAATGGGACTCGCAATAGGCGTTCCCCTTCCTAAAGACCAC
>OMNW01004668.1:9889-20930 GCA_900303245.1 Selene dorsalis | reverse complement strand
TCTGCTGCAAACTGTTCAATATTTCAAATGTACCTCTGGTATCAGATCTCATGGCAAAAGTAATGTAGCAACAATTTACTTAACCTTCAATCATAACAATGAGTTTTATTTTGGTTGCACTGATCAAAATATCTCGTCTGCAAAAGTCTGCAAAAATTGGAATAGATTATTGCAATGGCAAAATAGAATATATTTATTTCTTTTTCAATCTATCCTACAATGTGTGCTCGTCATGTGTTTTTTTTCCTCACAGTCAATTGCACAGTAATCTCCCATTTTAAAGATGATAAGACAACAGCAAATAGAGGCATTTAGGTATAATTGGAGGTCAGGAACTCTCTTAACATAGAGAACATGCTGCATTTTACCAAAAAAGCAATGCCTAACAACAGACAATTTGCAAAATAAATTGCTAAAATAATACAAAATATTTCTGTTGTACCCAGTGTTAAAGCTATCACATGAAATCTGCAGAAGACAAAATGTTGAAGTTAGTATAAACTAACTGGATTTTTAACATTTGCACCACAGAAAGGGTCTCACAACTGAGGGTACAAGTGTTGTCTAGTCGAGGATGAGTTAAGCTGGGGAAAGTTACACACGTATAATATTAATTAGGTAAGTACATGTGACAATGCAGATGTTGGTGACCAACAGCAGCTTTGTACGTGAGCGTTTCCCATAAAGTTTAAAGGGACTGGGATCATCTACAAAGTCTCTCTCTCTCTCTTTGGTGCTGAATTTACAAGAGTTCAATCACACTCTACTTTTAAAATACATTTCTCAGGAACAGGAAAAAAAAAAGTGATCATGATTACCTTGACAGCCACCAGTATCTTCTCCTGGTCAGGTGAGAGGTTGTAGCACTCCGCCAGGAAGACTTTTCCAAAAGCTCCCTCTCCCAGTTCTCTCTTCAGCACAATGTTGTGTCTCTTAATATGTTGGACAACTGTGGAACAAGGAGAGACATTGAGTTCATGAATGTGTTAGTTTAAAGTAAAGAAAGTCTAGAGGTCACGTTAGTAGGTCATGTTAGTATAAGTCAACAATAATGTAACCAGTATAATTGTGTGGTCTGTCTGTCTGATCGTACTCAGGAATACAAGACTTAACACAAATATTAGTCATTTTACAACAATAAAATCTTACATTATAGATTTGCTTTATACCTTCTATAATACAGCCTGCACTTTGCCTTGTAGTTTTGTTGTATGATTCAGTTGCCAATAAAATAGTGACAGGTGCCAGCTGATGCTTACAGAGAAGGAAAACGAGGCTGTAAAGTACAAAGGAGTAACAACTCTGTATTTTAGCTGAAAGGAGAAATAAATTACATCTTTTTTCTTTTTTTGGTAAAACCTGGGTATCCACATGGCACAGCGGGGTAGGTGCAATACTGAAGATTGTGATAAATAGTCTTATCAACCTTTTTCCTCTTACTCTATAATTAGAGATCAGGCACACATTATGTTACAGCCCACATATCTGGTTCTGACCATGTGATTGAAATAATTGAGATAATAATTACTAGGTTCTTCATTAAGCGGTAAAGATGTGCCAAAAATATGTTTGTTTTCCTGTTTTCCACATGACTGCAAGGAGAGAACTGTAAAAAATAAAGTCCAACTTCTCGCCCTTTCCTTATTCCAACTTATATTGTTAAGCAGACATATTAACAAATCCCTTAAGTGTGGGTGGTAATGTACTAATTTATATTGTATTATCTCCTTCACACCACTGTTCCCAATTTTTTTTTTTTTTTTACCCAGTACTGTACCCTAGTGCCCAATATTTACAAAAATACTCAGAGTTGAATTTATCCTTTTCTCTAACAAGCTCAGTTGTTCCTCCTTTGTTCCCCATAGTCTTGCGTTCTTCCACTACCACTACCCACATTTACATATCTGTTGGAGCCTGTCAGTATTTCATTAGTACCTTATTCATACAACAGAATTACCTCGGCAGGGCTGTATTGTAAGGTGCTGCTGTAGATTTTCCTCCTTTTTGAACACAAATATAGCTGCAGGGTGTGCACCCTGGGAGGTGGAAAAATGTGCATGATATCTTATAATTTCTTAAAATGTTTTCTTGTCACTCAGAATCCACACACTCTTGAGGGCATATTTCCCCTTCTGCCAATTTTATTTTATTACCCAAGTAAAATTGTGAGAGAGAAGATCATTATTTCATTCTGAAGATATTTTCTGTATGACAGACATTTCATGGTATCATACATACATGATTTTACAGTAAGTAATTAAATTCAGTGTATACTAGTTTCATCCACTTTCTGCCGTGAAGTCAATTTAAAAAAATTAACGTAATCTCTTCCTGCATTCTGCTCACCCACAGTTGGATCAGAGTCAGTGAACCTGCTCTCTGTTGCTAATTAACTCGTCACTCCATTCCAGCTGATTTTTTGGGAAAATTTGGCATCTCACCACGGTGATGATACAAGGTTTTATTCTACAGCATGTTTAACAGTGTGGTGCCCTTACTAAGCTAAACCCTGTCTTTCTGACTGAGCACCAGATGTTCATCTGTCTGCATGCAAGGAGATACGCATCATCCTGTAATACATGCGTTTGGGTAACACACACACACACACACACACACACACTCAGAGGACACCAAGAGCTGAGATTTATCTGTGATGTGATTAAGAGGTGCATTTGAAGAAAAGCTGTCCACTCAGAATATCACATTAAAGCCCAGCTAGACTCTCAGAAGCTGCATCGATCTACAATGTAAGCTACTGAGGTCCACCATAACCCAATATTGTACAGACAGACAGGGAGGGAGAGAGAGAGAGAGAGAGAGAGAGAGAGAGAGAAAGAGAGAATTGCTTGTCTACATCAGATATTTAAAAGCACCTAATTTTCAGTGTAAGATTATGGTGGAGCAAAACACACCCACCATGCTGTGTGCACGTGCACGTGTCTCTAGGCTTCGCACATGCCCAGTATACAATAAGTGGTACAGATGAGTTTCAAGGTTGAGCAGAAGTTGCAGTTTTGGTTTAATGTTAATAAACAGCTTGAAGTCACTGTTAAATTACGGGTTAATAATCTTTCCTGGAGTTCCCTGAAGCCTAAACACCAAACTTAAGTTGCGATAAAATAAAATAAATAAAATGTAGAGAAAATACATGAAAAACTTTAAATTTACAGTTTAAGCTTCATTCATTAAAAATCTTTCCCATTAATATCAATAGAAAACAAAATTCATGTTTCAAATGAGGTTGAAAACAGGTTGTATCTACATTCATCAGCGTGGCTCAAGTCTGCATGTACATAGATGATCTGTTGCTCATGATATTAAGGCGTCAGTTAAAAAAACAATGGAGGCAGGTCGCAGAACACCCACAACTCCCTGTGCAACAGCAGCATACAATAAACTCATATCCCCACAAGACAACTACCCACCATTTAACCAGCTAATTACCTCACCGCACCATTTCCTACTGCAGTTGTGTAATAAGCATTCACCCATGACAACGCCTCGCACCACTTCTCCTTAATTAACGCCCTCAAATAGCAAATAAATTGATGTGTGCAGACTAGTGCCTCCGCTATTGGTAGACTTTTTTTTTCTTTCTTTTGGCAGGAAGATTTAGTGTGGGCTCAGCGCACGTCATGCCATTTGAGTGTGTGTGTGTTTTTTTTTATATCTTTATTGTTAGATGTTACTGTGCCATTGCAACTAATTTTACATTCATACGTTAAAGAAATTTCCATTATTACACAACTAAGAACAAGAACTTTGAAAATTGAGTTATTTTATTTTTTACATTATCGCTCATGATTCCTACTTTCCAGCTATTTCATTTTTCACTCATTTTTTCACCCTGCTTTCATAATGAAACTGTATCTCTATGTGGCAGGCAAAACATCACCACCCTGCTCCTCAATCAGTATCCATAATTAAGATCTACAGAAATATTATTCCTCATTTACCAAACTTTGCACTCTCATTCTCTGATATTTTTCTTAATTAGTACCCATTTTCCATACTTATCGTGTTCGCTCATCTTCCCCCATTTAGCATCCCTCTATCCAGCCTCATTATCTTACTCTCACTTTCCATATTTCGCATGTCTCTGTTCCATCATTTATTTCTCCCTGCTGCCGTTCGCCTCAGCTGCTAAACCTATCACTTTTTAATCAACATCGTCTAAACATTCACACCCAGACACATGTTCTTCCCCCCATTCGGTGGCTCCATCACTCTTTTTCCATCACCTGTTTATGACAGCGCTCACAACATTAATATCAGGGGGATAATATTTCCCATCAACCACCTCCTCTCTCGTCTTTTTCCATCTGTCCTTCTGCTTCATCCTCCGATCTCTCAGCGCCTCCAGTCCTCATGGAGCCAACTCTCACACCTATTCCCCTTAATCAGCATCTTATTAACAAGCAAAGGAATTAATGTCTCGGGACATAATTATTCCCTAATTGCCACCTGCCCCCTCTTCTCCCCCTCCTTCTCTCAATAGCCTAAAATCTTTCCATGACCAGGCTGACATAAAACAGCTTGAACAACTTGAGAACTGTGTGTTTGGTAGTTAGAACTGAACAATGTGATGGGTCAAAGCCACAGTCATGCTTGAGATGCCATGAGAACAGAGACCTGCTCCACTACACCTTCTTCTGTTCAGCCACATCTCCCAACTACACACCCTCCCATCAGAGGGTGTAGCTAATTGTGACCTAAATTTTTATAAGCCTAGTGTGCATGTGAGTGTAAGAGTGTGGTTGTGTGTGTATGTGTGTGTGTGTGTGTGTGTGTGCGTGTGTGTGTGTGTGAGCATGTCGGTATAAATGGGTGTTTTGAAATACTGTACGCACGTGTGCATTCATGAAAAACATTTTCCAGAACATCGTTAATCCTCATTCCCTAGATACAATAAAAAACATGCTGGGATGGAAACAGTGGAAAAAGTGAGAGACACAGAGGCAAGAGCAAGATGGAACACACCAGAGAAGACAGCGACACGGAGGTAAAGTCCTCCTTACATATTCTAGGTTATTTTTTTTAAAGCAACCTGACAATTTTGAGACTCTGGATAACTTTCAATTTCACTCCTTTAAGGAATACTTTGACAGTTTCTGTCATTTTCATGACACGATAGTTGCGTGATCCATCCATACAGGATTGATAACGCTCCCATTCAGTGAATATGGAAGTTTTTCCAAGCCGACATCAGTTTGATGTCAATCTTCCTGACAAACTTGCATTTTTTCCAAAAAATAAAAATAAAAGATAAAAAAATAAACATATTTAATCTCAAAATCTCAAAAAATCAGCATTTTAACTTTATATTGGACAATAAAACATAAACTCTCCATTTAATTAGAATGTAAATTGAATAATAATAATAATGTTAAAAACAAACAAACAAAAACTGAGACTTGGTTTCTGGGTGGGTCTGTTTGTGGGATGTGTGTATAATCTCAGTATTTTTAAAATCATGGCCGTGCCCCAGCTCCAGTTTCTTGACACACACACAGACAGAGATTAGGGAAACATAGACACAGAAGTTGCCACCTATGCATTTACTGTACAGTGACTCTTTAATAATGCATGCAACATGCTTTTCAGCTACACTTAGTCCACTGATGTTATTATTTTTGATGAGGTGTTTACTACTGATGTGAGCTGCACAATTGAAGCTTTGCAACACAGCTAACAGTTCCCATAATTACGCGCGGTTCCTTCATCTCTGCAGAGTAATTGTTGCTTTATTGCTGCCAGGAAGACGTCTGTGCCATCTTTTAAGTAGAAACGTGTACCTGCTACTGATTTCTACCTTCAATATTATAGCGCCATAAGCTGGTTAAGATCGCTGTTTAAAAAGGGTTCACTTCCTGGCATACAACCTAACGTCACTTTGCCAAAACTGTCTCCATCAAAAGCTATTATACGAGTCTGAAAAGGCAGAGTGCCAAATAATCCGTCAGATACTTTCAGTATTTATGCTGCCTGTCTGTGAGTCAAAGAAGCACACAGAGTAATAGTTGTAATTGCTGTAATATATTAAAAACACACACGTAGGCCCATACACATACACAGCAGTCCCTTATTGACTTTCATTGATCCTCAGCGCTTTCATTCTCGTCTTTGGGTTGTAAATCCTGGTCTATCTTTTAGTTATATCGCAGGACTGAAGAGGTCAAGTCCCAATCCCCCATTATTATACCTCCTCACCCTTCCCCTCAGCAAAAAGAGACTGATGGTGCACGCACATACACACACATGTGGCTCCATAATTTACTGAACACAAGGCCAAAGCTTGGAGGAGCTTTTATTACTTGCCAATAATCATAATGTCATGTTGATGGACCAGGTCAATAACCTTGTGTGCTCTCTTTCTGTCTGTTTGACTGTTGCTCTCTCTCTCACTGTCTCTCTCTCTCATGTGTCTATTCTCTTCTTTT
Source organism: Selene dorsalis (assembly GCA_900303245.1). NCBI lineage: Eukaryota > Metazoa > Chordata > Actinopteri > Carangiformes > Carangidae > Selene > Selene dorsalis. Next base: position 14,490 of record OMNW01004668.1, on the reverse strand, counting down.
CCTGTTTGTCTCCATGTCCTCCCAATTTTGACTGCTTTCTCTTTATGATTCTGTCTGCCTTGCTTTGTGAAATTGTGTGTATTTGTATGTTGTTGGATAAACTGATGCCATTCATACTACAAGGTGTGAACAGCAACGCACATGACACACATTGACACACACACACACACACACACATAAAAAAAACAAAAACACGTCCTCCTGCATGTTTTGCTTCCTTCGGCTTTGGGAATATATATGTGTGTATGAGTCACACATAGAAGTCCTGAATTTATGAATGGATTTGTACCTGAAATATATGCCTGGACATACACATACACACACACACCGACTCACACACACACACTGCATATAAATGGGCTTTCTGTTTCTCCCTCTGAATTGGAAGCTCCAAGGTTATTGCCATGACAGCAAGGAAACAAGTTGCCATGGTAACGTCAGTGTATCACACACACAGAGTTAACATGAATGTTTGGGAGGACGGCTCTCACAACTGATTGATAAACGTTTTGTTTGTTTCTTAGCATTGTTAAGCTAGGTACACATCCACAGTTTCTTTCTTACTTACAGGTGTCTGTTTTCAGCAGACTGTTTGTGCTCCTGAAGTACTGTGGGTTTTCTATCACTGGGATCTTGGTCATGCCGATGATTACGGCGTCTGGGCCCATCTCTGAGGACGAAGGAGTGTTGCTGCCATTGGAGACATGGTGAAGAGGAGAAGCCGAGTCATCATCGTTACTGATCACTGACGATGGTCCTAAGAGAGCAGAGAGGAGGGAGGGGGAAAGCGTTGTTGAGTTCGGTTTGTTTATTTTATCTTAATAGTGATCCATGAAAAAGATAATAAATAAATTGTGTTTGTGCAAATAAAAACTTTCCACACACGCCAACCATGTTAACAGCAAGGACACAAGAGAATGAATTAATTATGTTGTTAAGTTTTTATTAGCAGAGATTGAGGCAATGAGATCATAAAGTGGGGAGGTTAAGCTGTTATTATCGATCACAACAGACCTCTAAGAGAAGGAGCAGGAGATCAGCTACATTTTATAACAGCACTTCTTTGATCATATATTATAAATGAGAAATCTGTTTGGAGTTGCGAGGTTTAGTTCACACCAACTTCAGAAAGATTCCTCATACAATGACATAATCACTTTCTGTGTGTACAAACAAGTGCAATGACATTAATTCCTTTGAGAAATGATTGCCTGAGAGTGCACGCCATCATCCCCCAATTGAAGGATTATCAAGTCTCAACCCCTGATGTTAGGCTATTCACCCCAACTCTTACAGTGACTGTTCAGAGCAGCTATAATCGTTTTGCATGACACGTTGTACAAACTAATTTGTTTTGAGCATGTGAATGTCTGCCTGTGATCACAGAGACAGGCTTTGTAACTATGCAGCTGCGCACAGACCAAATTTAGCACCAATTCATTCAAATGAAGCCGCTTCATTGGCTAAGGCAGATGCAGTGTCATCCAACAAGGCACTACGCACCAATCAAATACTTGGAAGCGAATATTCCCACTATATTACTTTATGCTGTTTTTGTACTGTTCATGATGTAAAATAATCCTTCTTCAGAATATTATTAACGGTTGTTAAGCGTTTTTAATGCTCATAAGTTTTCCCAACTCATCTTGTACCCAAACTGGACTTGTCAGACAGTGTCAAATTTCATTGTCTCAATGAGACCTAGAACAGCAGGTCCTCAAAAATGCATCGCCCCCGCATTATTTTAATCTATCAAAAACACCCACTTCTTGTATTTAACACAGGCATCTGACTCAAACATTCAGAGACAAAGTTTAATTACACCTCCTGATGCTATAGAGAAGTCAGCACACACCTGCCTATAGGAGTTGTTACATATAGAGTTGAAGGGAGCTACATCATTGGGCTCACCTGAAAATCCCAATGTACAGGGCAACACACAAAAGAAGTTACACAAAGCCTGAAGTCAAGTTATCCATGACAATGATATTGCTTTTAGGAAATGCGGATGAAGAGCGCCAGGAGCAGCTCTCACTGAGTTGACCTAAATGTTTGGATGAGGAGATATTTGCAACTTTCAATGGTAAATGAGTGACTAAGCTCATAAAAGTCCCATTAGAAGGCACCGAGGTACAGCACTTTGTCAGATGAGGTTGTTTTCATGTTTCATTGACGGGTCATTTATTTAGGTCAGGTTCTGCTGCATTTAATGATGAAGTCGAAAAAGAGAGTGGTGAAAATGTATCTCTACAAAGCTAGAGGGTAACCAAGGAAATCACTGTATACCTTCAAAAAGACAAACGACAAGAACTCAGAAACCTGGAGGAGTAAAAACTGAGAAGTGGGAAATCCAGATTCTTTGTCCTCAGTTGTTCTAATGACAGAAAAAAATGTCTGGAAAATAAACTTTTCTGCATCAAAACTCAGACTTTCTCTCTTTCCATGTCGGATATGACCTCATAGTAAAGTTCATGTGTCATACAATGTTTTTGAAAGCAAAAAATAGATTGACAAGATGAAGCTGAAGAGAGTGAAAACACAAAAGAGGTGGGATGGTGTGAGTCATACACTAACTCTAACCCTTTTACAGAAAATAGTTTGTTTTGGCAAGAAGAGGGAGGTGTGATTAGTTTCCAATTAAGACTAAGAAAACAGCACATGAAGCTGATTCCATGTAACAAGTTTGCCATTTGCACTAAACCGTCATGACATTGTTGTTCTTTCTGTATGTTTATCTGTATGCCACAGCAAACAAAATCTAATTTATTCGCACGCAGACTATCGCTAACATCAGCTCATTTTGCAGGTACATGCAGGTGCTCACCCTCTCACGTATAGATCAACACACATAGAAAAAGAGCTGCAAATACTATATAATATAATGATCATTGCTTCATACTGTTAAGCTGCTTCAGGTTCAGAGTCCAGCCATTGTGTATGCTGGTTTACTGTCATGATTTACTGGACATTGGAAAAATACCAGTTGTCTCATTATATGCACACCATCCCACTCAAATCTGATGTAGTCTTGTTTCTGATTCCATGTGGCCAGACGTTACTTTTACGCAGCTGCAGCTTTTATGTGTGTTAAAAGACAGAGCACGCCTTCACGTTTGCGTGTGTGGTAATGCGATTGTAGGTGTGTTGTTGTTTCATAATCACAAGGCTTATGAGCTTACAAAGATTGGAAGACGCTGCCACTGACATCTTCACAGTCACAATGGGTAGAGTAAACTGTAAAAGGATGCGGGGTAATGGCTCCTATGAATTTTTCATTCCCTTATTTTCTTATTTTTGGACTGGTTTGTATTTTTGTAGGCCCGTCACCATGGCGTCATTTCAACTCCACCAGAGTTTTTAGTGCTAATGCACAAAATGAGAAGACGCAACACTTGTAAATGGTTTTAATCACTCAGGTACATGGAGGGCTTAGTCAGTGACTAGTTTTCAGTGCAAGTGCTGTGATAAAAGCATGTGAGTGATCATCTCTTTGATGCTTGTGGCTCCGTAACATCAGGTAATGTATGATTTCCTCTCTGATTTTGGGTGAATTAGCAGCGTGAACAAGGATATGTGTGTGTGTGTGGGTGTGTGTAGGTGTGCAAGACTTGCTTAAAGACCATAATTGGATGCTTCCTAGTCTTGGTCTCCACGTGTCAGTTTAAGAAAAATAACCTGGACAAGCCAGAGCATGTCTGGTCACAGACAGGGAAGCATTATCCAGAATTACACACTGACACAGGGGGTGAGGACGAGGAACAGTGCTTCTCTAGACCTCTTCAAGACACAAGTATGAGCCTGCAAACATTGTATTATGAATTGAGACTGATTTCCCCCAAGCATAAAATACAGTAGATATATTCCCTCTTGTGGTCAATTGGGCTGAATTATAACAGTGGTTGACATTGTTCATTTCCTCTGTCCCTGGCCTCATATCAGGCTCTACTGCTGCTGACAGGCCTTGATTAAGAGGGAGAAACTGAGAGAGTTTGTTTGTGTGTGAAGATGTGTGTGTGTGTGTGTGAGAGAGAGAAAGAGAAAGAGAGAGAGAGAGAATCTTGAAGGGGGAGTGAAAGATGAAACCCAAGTTTTAGGGTGAATTAAGAAATATTCTGTTGGTGACTTGTGTTTGTGACCAAATCCTCATTTTCACACGTTACATTCTGTAAATCACACACTTGTTAATATTAATATTACTAATACTCTTATTGCTATTATTACTATTATTGATAAGTTTTGTGTGTGTTCCTATGTTAATGTCTTGTCTGTGTCATTAGTAACACTTCCTTTGTGCTGTAGGACTGAATTTGTAGCGTGTTTCTTTATTTGCATGTGTTGTGTTGCAAGTGTCGTAAAGATGTTTTGTGCATTTGCATGTCTTTTCTGTGGCAGTGTGTTGGGCTCTCAGGGCCTCCATAGCCTTTATCTCAACTAACAAAAGGAGAAAAAAAAACATGACGCACATGAGAATTCAGGTTATTGTCTGTCAGTATGTGTGTGTGTGTGTGTGTGTGTTTGTGTGTGAGAGAGAGAGAGAGACTGTACTTTGTCAGTGAACAGGACTTTGACGATAAGTCTTCCTGCAGCAGGAGGGATGTATT
>OMNW01004664.1:12207-37746 GCA_900303245.1 Selene dorsalis | reverse complement strand
AGCAAAAATGCACCAGAGATACAACGACTATAGAGACAAAGCAGGACCTCTCTGCTGTTATTGATGTTGAAATTTAATCTTGTACAAAAACAATTGAGGCAGCCAGTGAGGCAGCATTGTCCGGTCCTCTGAAGGGCCTCAGATTGATTTGCTGTGTCAGTGTTTGTGCCATAATGACATAATTTGAAGAGCTGCTCAAATTTAAAAATGGACATTAGCGTGGCTGATTTCCAGTTGATGAGATTCTTTGATCGTGTAGAGCAAGGAAGTGTTTTTGTTTTTGTGCATGTCTGATCTCAGTACTGTCCGACACATCCCGACCCTGTATTTAGCTCTCAGTTTCAAGCCTATTGATTCAAAATTGAAAGTTTCAAAATTTTATACTGAATCACAAATTACTATTTGAATTGCTTGTAAAGGATATTGTTTCCTTCAAAACAACTGAGCACTGTAGAGGTGAGGAGAGGCAGCTGAAAGAGCCTCCTGTGGGCTCTATAAAAGGAGGAGAGTGGCAGCGAACTGTCCGGCACGTCACCCAGAGAGCACTGTGGGAAAAACACTCCACGGAGGCTGGCATGACACCACCTGAAGACTTCCTCTCTTAGAACTGAAGACAAAGCTACAACTAGACTAGCCATGACTAAACACGTTTGGAGACGGCATCCTAGAGATGTATATAAATCTAGCATAAGGTTTCAGAGGTCAGGGGTCAGGGTAACCCTTAACCCCAAACCCAAAACCTTCACAGACGGGGCATGTCATTGGATTTGCTGACTCAGAGAAAAACATACAGTGTCATCAGACATATCATTTCATGTGCATGAGCAACGCCTTTGAGCTTCTTAATATGCCTGCATGCTACAGTAGGTGCATTTAAGTATGTGGTTGCATTTTAACTTCAGAGCAGTTTCATCTGTAAATCTGTCAGTAAATTTGCTAGAAAAAGCAACTGAGGCACAGAGTAATCCGACTGTTTGGACTCTATTATATTGTCTATACAAAGGAGACAAATGGATTCTACATTAGAAACTGAGACAGAGGAAACAGCTTTCAGACAGACAGTCAGGAAGCCGAGGAGGAAAATGTGTTGTCTGTGTATCTGGTCTTGTCAAGACTGTGAATGAGTGATCGTTTATCATTCACATAAGTCTGAGCTCAGAAAAACATATAGATCTCTCTCCTGCTATAATGCGTAGAACTTGTGTGAAGGTCCTATGTAGTATGAAGTTAGACTTCCTGTCTTTTTTGGTTTTAAAGCAAAGTATCAAAGCCTCAGTCCACAGCCCATATTTAGAAACTGAACCTTAAAATAAGCCGTCAGGACTTCTGAAACTTTGTGGTGTCACTGCTCTCAACCGTGCCCCAAGACACTCTGTTTACCTGTGTCTGTTTAACAGTCAATCAGAAAAAGAGACTCAGAGCCTCCTCTCTCCTGATTGGCTCATGGAGCTCCAGATATGGCAACTATAAAATCCCTTATGGATGCTTTGCTGCATGTAATTAAGAAATGTGACTGCTTGAATTCAACATCTTGACACTTTGATTTAAGACGGCAATAGAAATGAAATGAAATGAAATGAGATGAACTGCAGCAGACAGATGTGGCGGCTGGTTGTCATGTGCCGGTGCAGGGGTGGGTTAATGCGTGTCGGACAGGACAGGCAGGGGCTGGATGGACTCTGGCCACTCCACCCTCCACCCCCACTACTTTCTGTGATCAAGGTTCCCAGTTGCAAACTTCCAGAGTGGGACGAGGGGGGCCATGAATGCAGGGCTTTGTCCGGTCCATGATCATCACATTCCACTGGAGCCACTCTGTGGCACGCTGCAGAGCGGAGGAGAGGGCAGGCCAGGGCACGACAGGGCAGGAGAGGGGAACACTGACCAGACTCTCTGCCTGTCATATTGTTGTGCAACATGACGATCGTATCAAAGGCGCTTGTGCTTCTGAGTGATTTATCTAGAGTCTGAGCTCATGGTGAATTGTACACATGCTAAGGTTTTGTGAATACTCCCTCTGTGCCAGCTTCTTCATCCCAAACCATTCACAAAGCCGGAGATCTCCTACCTTGAAACCTCCTGTTTTTTGTTTTTTTCTTTTCATTTTCAGAAGCACAGCACCTCTACTGGTCGACCGCAGGAAGCATGCTGCCAACTTGTAGAGCAATGAGAACTTTTTTATGTAGTTATTGGTGCTTCATGTGTTATTCTCTGACTGCCTTGGAAGGTATGAGTCATCAGAATCAGCAGAACTGGCTACCGATACAGAGAAACCCCTCCGGCTGCAGCCCATGTGCACTAAACACAGCAGCCAAATGATCGCTTTCCATTAACACCTCCATTGTTGGTCCTCTCAGTCCTGGATTTGTCTGTTGATTTCTCACACAACAACCTCCATGTTGTGGTTTTGTTACAAGTTGTTTTACACAGTATATGAGTTTTTTTCTTTAAAGCTGTCCAAGTATCTATAAACCGAGTTAACAATGTGCTTTGAGGTTACGACAGGCTCGGTGCTTGTAATTCAAGCTATTTTTGGCCAAACGTTTATAAAGGGGAGAGAGGTCTAATGTTTCCATGCTGACTCAGGAGTTGAATTATTCACCCTGGGCGTGAGTATTGCTCTCACACACAAATCTTCTCCCCAAATTAGGGAAAATGCAGCTTGTGCTTGTCATGCAGGCAAGACAGGAAGAGAACATGAATGATGGAAACCTCAGCTGGTTTCACGGTGACTCACAATCATGCAACTAATGGTCAGAGGAATATCTGGAGCCTTAATCATGAGGAAAAGACCCCACATTTCTCATGATGGTGCCACTTAGGAGCGAGGGTGTGAACTGAGGCGTGTTCAACATGTGGCCAGCTGATGTGTGAACTGTATCCAGCAACACAGACAAATAGAGAAAGGAAGGAAACAAGGACACAAGATGTCTCCTATGCTTCCTCTTATTTGTTTCCCTCTGCTAACACCCTTCCATATTCCTCCCCCATCCTTCCCTTTAATCACTTATTAAATGTTCCATTTGCTACAGCTCTCTCACTACCCTTTTTATAGCAGGTCGTAGTCTATGTCCTCTCACACAAAGAGGTGTCTGTCAGCGTTGATGGGAGACTGTGCACAGCTGGACCTTGGCAGTATGGGAACAAGGGTTGGAGCCTGCATCGGAGGAGCTGCTGGATCCAGATGGAGTCTGTGACTGTGACCGTTTCTGCTGCACGATTAACAGCCCTCCAAACCCACCGTTGTCTCCCATGTCTCCAAAAGGGGAGGGGGGGGTGTTACTTCTGAAGACAGAACAGCTCTACTGTTCTTCTCTGGCAGAAGGTGTTGTGCTGATGTCTTTATTTGAAAGGCTGGAGCCCTACCATGTAATATGACTGCTTTTTTCTTCTGGTTTTTATTAGAAGTTGTTTCAACATTGACTCTTGGAGTCACTTCCAGTGAAGTGCGGGAGCTGAGTCAGGTGCCACAACTCAGTTAGAAAGCTGGTTAGAAAACTGTTCATTGTCTGTGGTTTCTATGACAACCCTCTCTGTGTGTTTTGTCATCTGAGAATATTAAAATGAATGTTTTAATTAAGCACATTCCTAAAAGCTCAACAAACACCCACACTAGACTGTAATTTAATTTGAATAGATCCAAAAAAGATGCTCTTCGGTCCAATTTTATTTTGATCTTGCAATCACGTGTGCTGTGACACGAGGTATGTGCTACGCATACGTTCAACATACACACAGCTGCGGCAACAGCATTCCCAGCTTGCGCGTTCCCTTTGTGTGCTGCCAAAGGTCAGAGAGCATCAAGTGAGATATCAGATGGATTCAGTGGCATGTTGCCATGTTAGGCCTGCAGAGAGACACACCCTGCTGCAACGCAACCCCCGCTGCTGTTTAGAAACATCTCATCGGGCATAGTTAACATTTAAATTATCCTGTCTATGCCGGGAGACTTTACAGCATGCGTGGAAAAAACATGTCATTTCCCTACAATGTGACCTCTGTGAAAAGGCTTTTAGTTTCATTTTTATACAATATATCACGTCAATCTTGTGTAAATGCAACAGTGTGACCAAGACACAAATTTCTGAATAAAACATAAGTGAGCGCATTTGCACATGCAGTCCCTGTCTGAATTCCTCTGCAGCAGATCATGCCGGGCAGACAAAAGGCCAAGGAAGATTCAGATTTACCGCTACAAGGCGGAGGGAGGCATTTAAAAAACCATGGTGTTTTTGTTTAGAGGCATTTTCCAACCCCGGCACCCTCCCTCTCCCTCTGAAATGCCAAAGGCATCTGCTTGACAGCTCCTCACAAGCTTTCAAATTGTTCTCCCTTTCCCGAATTTGGACTGAATTAGAATGGGACTATTGTCAGCGTGTTTCGCGGATGGGAAAGAAATTCATTTATCTTTCCTGGCAGCCGAACCTCCTCATAAACAGACCCAGTTGGAGTTCGTCAAGCCATTGGACAGGTTTCTGTCTTTCCCACTGTTTTCTGGGATGTTGGATGTGTTTATCAGAACCAAACTGTGGGATACTGGTATGGCATTCATTCATTGGAGGTGCCAGGGTAGCATAAATGGAGTAGGCGTGCGACAATTATGGCCTGATGGTTCCCAATTTGGGCACTACACAGAGAGCGGAGCTGTAAAAATGTCTCGGTGGAATTTGAAGTGGTTGCACCTACAGTGACTACTCTCCTCTGTCAGAGCCCCGAGCCCCAAGCAGCATAATGACCCTCATTACCGTCCATTCTCACTGTGATGGTGATGATGTTAGTACGTGTGTGCATGTGCTCTTTCTGCCATGTGAGGTGTGTGTGCCACGTGAGGGGTTGCCATAAGCTGTGAGCCGGCGCCTCACCCGGCTCTGTTGGATTTGCGGCAGCCATGCAACCTCATCTTATGTGCGGACAAGACAGGCCGCAGCAGCTGGGAATGCACTTTGACCTCAATAGGAGGAGCCAAGGTCAGCAAAAAAAAGGCGGGTCAAACGAAAGATCAGACCTGGTGCACTGTGCCTAGAAGTCATGTCGAGCTGCACCAAGCCTGAAAATATGAAGGAGGTTTTGATGAACCTGCAGATGGACATGTATCCTCTTCACGTTCTATTTCAAAGCTGCACCAAGAACTGGTTTGGTCCCAGTTTTGGAGGGATTAAAAAAATAAAGCACACAAGCCTTCCTCCAAAGCAAACATTTTTTAACATCCAAACATACTCAGAACTTGTAGTAAACACTTAGTCTCTGTTTCAGTGTCTTCTCTCTTTAATCCTCTGTTTGAGCCAGGTTCTCCAGCTCTGGGTGTGTGTGCAACACAAGCTGCTGTGGTCAACTCTCTGTTGTTTAACACAGTTTTTTTCCACGCAGCGTTTGGGGGCGACCACCCAAGTCCTCTGACCACACCGCACGCTGCTCCCAACCAGAGTGGGAAGCTGAGGAAGACTTTCACTGTGCTACTACCTCACTCCTCTCTCTCCCCTCTCTCTCACCCAGCTACGGGCATCACGTGCCCCACATGGTTGATCCTGGCCGCTGAGGACAGCAGGGCACAGCTGCAGCTTGGTGCTCGATTTCACAGTCTCCCCTGGACAGCTGCAGATGACCGGCCATGGGCACCATCGACGGTGATGTCTGCCAGTAGAGGTGATGCAGGGGGGGTGGAGGGGGGGCTGTCCTCACTGGATGAGCTGCCGGCCTCATGGATTCATCTGTTGGTTTAACTGGATGCACGACCACTGACGCACCATTGGTAACAAACATTTCCAGATGTGTTAACCACATGTGCACAGACATGTATAAATATACAGCAACAAACATTTATCGCGCAGATTCTATCCGTCCTGTCCGTCACTCCTCCTTTACCTCAAGGTGAAACAACAGTTTGTATTTAGTTGTTTAGTTTGCATAGTGTAGTTTTAGTAAGTTTTGCCTCATGTTTATGAGCTCACACACGTAACACGCATGGATCCATACATCTGCAAAATAACACAGTGGTCAGGAAGGTGAAATGAGCTGCAAATGCATAAATGATGCACATTTAGAAACACAAATGAAAATACAAAAAATAAAAGCAGACACCCACCCCCAAAAAAAAGAAGTCAGCAAACACAAAAACAGTCACAATACAACAGAAATAGACAAAAAAATGCCTTTCCAGACAACACAACAGAAGTGCTTTAGTATATAAGCATGCTAATGCTTGCTATATTATCTGTTGCTCTTATATAACATGATTTAAAAAAAAAAAAGGCCTGAAACTTTTATCATTTTATGTCTCTTCTTTCTTTCTTTCCTTCTTTCCTTCCACACACTCGTTTGGTTCAAGGTCAAAGGTCAAGCCACAGGTCTGACCTCTCAGATGCTTAGGTGTCCCACTTAGTGCTCCTCCTAAAGGCCTGGAGAAATTCTGGCATGTTGTCTGGATATGCAGCAAAGTTTCTGTTGCATTTGTTTTCAGGGGTTTTTGTGTTGTTGGCTTTGCACCATCTCTGTTTTGGCAGTGTGTTTACTGTGCACTCGTTCATATGGTGAAGGCATGTAAATATCTGAAATGATGACTGTTGCTGTTTTCATTGGCAGATTCGCTGTTGCAATAATTATCCCATCACAAAATATACATTTAAACATACACAGCGGTGCTCACACACACAAAGTAACAGTCTGAGAGCTCGGCAGTCCCAGTGTGTGTATGCGCCTGTGTAGAAAAATCTAATCATAATCACAGCAGTGGCACTGGAAATCAATCAGGCTGTCCTCCTTTGTCCTTAGAAGGTCTACGGATCTGTTTGCCAGTGCAAGGGAGGTGCTGCTGCACTGTTTATGATGTGCAGTTTAGTTTATTGGCCATGTCTCGCTGCCATCCAGGCTCCTGTTGTGCAGTGGGCACAGGGGAGCCAGCAAAGCAGCCCAGTGCCCCCTGTCTGCTAAAGCAAACAAAGAGCTGCTATGTGTCACGTACACAGTTAAACTGTCCCAACGATCCAAACCCCCTCCCCCCAATCTCTAAAACTATGCTCCTGTCTGCCAGGGCTGAGCAGGAAAAAAACGATGAGCCTACTCTCCACTCTCCCACCTTGCAAATAGATATCATACCATAATCCCACTGTGGCTGTTATTCTGTTGGTCTGCAAACGTCCAATCAGTGCTAATGCACCTCAATGGCTTTTTTAATGTACCACAGTGTACAGTGTGTTCATTGAAGCAGCCATGATGTAATGTAGGTTTATAAAATGACTCGTCCTCCCTGTCTGCAGATGAGAGTCCTGTGGGCGTGGCTACCATGAGCATTAGAGGCTGGAGACAGGCTGTGAGAGTCCCTTTGGAAGAATCAGGAGGAACTGTGGGACTAGGGCGGGAAGCAGAGGGCTGGTGATGAATGAGAGGGTCAGGAGTGAGGAGTGGAAGTCAGAGGGGAAAAGGCCAAAACTGGATAAGAAGGAGAGAGAATATGAGGCAGATAGAGAGGTCAGCAACACAAGGACTGTGTGAGACAGAAGTTGGTAGAAGGCGACGTGACAGAAAAGCACATTATAGATGAGTGGGATGAAGTCACTGTCTGTCTTGTCAAATGAGTGTGTCAGGCGCTCCCTGTTGCCCCCTGTAGTTCATTTATGGAGATGAGTGGAACAAAGTTCCCTTTGTCTGCTTCGTCCTTTGTAGCTGTTGGACTCACCGTGGGTGATGTAGGCTTTTTCTGTCTGAAAATCTTGGCAGCCGACACAGTGAGGACTTAAAGGAGGGCAATTAGAGTGAGTGGAGGAAGATCGGAGAAGGAGAGGGAGAGTGCAGAAGAAGAAAGGAGAGAAATGGGTAAAGATGGCAAAGGATGTAAAAACAGAGAGGCTGGATTTGGGAGCAAACTGAACTAAAGCTACCTTGTCTATCATTAGAGCAGTAATGAGAAGCAGACAGAGCAGCAGCTTACCCCTCACAGTGAAGACTACACTCCACTATCACAAATGCATATGAGCGTGAGCTCCCATCCTGCCCCTGACTGTGACTTAGGTAAAAGGAGCTGCTTTTGTGGATTATTGCTGCTTTTAAATTGCATTACATTGTATGAAGACAATCTAGTTTTTCCAGGCTGGTTTATTAAGCTCAGAGTCCTAAAGCTAAAGCAGAGCACTCTCATAGCCTCTTCCAAGACAGGTCAGGTTACATCTACATAATATCATGAATTAATGTGGGTTCATGACATGAATGACCTCTTTATATTGGCCTTGATGTTGCAGCTTCATGAAAAAAAAAGGAAGACGAAAAGAACATTTTGGCCCCTAAAATTTCATTTCCTGACTCCATGGCCTGGTCTTGCAGTTGCTCAACTGTGCACATGAAACAAAAGAGAGGAAGTCACAGGGCGTCATGACCTTCACTGTATATACTCACATACTGTGCAGCATATGGTTGGTATAATTTTTTTTCTTCTCACACATGCATGTTATATATCAATATTTTCTTTCCTGAATTGCTGCAGTTTGGCTTCAGGCACTCAGCCAAAGCATAATTGGATCACTTCACCGCTTCAGTGGTGTATTATTACTTGCCTGCAGGTTGTTGAAAATGCTTCTTTCTTGAGGTTGTGGGAAAACAACAATTAAAATTCTAAGTTTCTTGCTTTCACTTCTCACACTGAGGTTTTTCTTTTATATCCTCCTCCATTCTTCTTCACATGATGTTACATCCCCCCTTTTTGGTGAAGAAACACTGATAATTTTTCAAATAGTTTGCATTCTGTGTTTTGGCTTGAGGCCTTTACAGTGAAATTACTCCCCCCGTGGCTGCACAGCACATTAGTAATGTTGCCACAGTGACTGGGGCTGTATATTCAGGGGCTCTTTAGAGGAGCACTCATTTACATGTTTTATTTTCAAAAACCAAAGCAATTAAGGTGGAGCTGTGGCATGTGCTGTAGTTGTGACTGTACTTTGTTCTGGGCAACCTTTTATTTTGGTTTTGAAAATATCAGTACGAAGTTCTTGAAGCCATAGTAATTGTGGAGGATCAATGTCATATTTATGGTGAATATGAAGCTACAGCTCGGGGATAGTTACAGTAGCTTAGCTTAGCATACAGACTGAAAGTAGGAGAGAACAGTTGGCCTGGATCTGTCTGCATACCTGTATGTCTAGTGAGATTTCATCTGCATAAAAAGATACTGGGTTTTGGTTTCATAGGGAGCTGAGCGCTAATAGCTCCAGCACATGAAAACCCTCTCATGCTGGTTCTGCAGCACCAAAGGTAAGGCTCATATCTGAGGAGGACTAGATCAAGGATGTGAAAAACTTCATTTTCTAAAATGTCAAACTGTTCCTTTCAATGTGAAACTAAAAATGAAGCTCAGGCTCAGGTTCGTCCTGCTTAACAGGGATTTTATACTTTCTATAAACCAGGGGCTTCCATCTTCGACCCTCCTTCCAGACAAACTGCTGCTCAGACACTGACAGCCCTGCAGCATCCCTCTTTGTGATCTCCCACTTTTTATAAGTGGCTTCAAATCGTCAGGCCCCGACCTCTTGTCATGCGTTACAGTGTGTTTCAGATGAAGTGTTGCGAGACTAAAAATAAGTACAGTGGATGTTTTTATTTGAAACCGTGGACATAGGGATGGAAACTTCGTAACAGAGGGGGGACGACAGCCAAATGTGCCTGATGCGTGTGCTTGTGTTTGAAATTAGAGAAAGATACAGAGAGAGTGAGTGAGAGAGTTTTTTTTCTGGACACTCCACAGAGGAACGTGCTGCTCCTGTGATCTGACACACTGCACGCACCCAGCTGCTTTAAATGTCAATACGCAAGACAAACCTGCAGATGTGAATACACTGCAACATGTTTCTATACATGAGACCTGACACACTTTGGAAGCTGGAAAATGTTTTCAAATCCAGTGTTTTTGCATCTAATATCGACAGCGTTAGGAATGCTGTTGGCCTTTATTGGTGCCAGTTCTGGTAACACCCAAAGCATCCAAAGCATGCCAGGCTGGGTGGGCTCCTCCATTTATAAATACACCCCTCTAAACATGTCCGAAATTCACTGTGTGGCCATGTGGTTCGCTGCTCAAATAATACGAAGGGAGGAGGCTCATGTGTATCTGCGTTTATCATGTGCTTGTATGTGCATGTGTCAGGGCAACTAGTCAACAAGATATCTGACAGGTCAAGCCTACGGTAAGAGTCGGCATGATTTACACGCCCTCGGTTGTATATTTAAAGTCAGTGAAAAGCTATCCTGGGTTTATGTAAATATGCCTCACATGCAGACACATCATTCAGTTCTAGTGCAGGGCCTGTTTGTGCAGTCATAGGTCACATCGATGCCTCGGGTGGAACAGCTCAATCAATTTAAAGCACGGGTCGGATTTTTTAACGTATATTTTAATACAGCACTTACATTTTATACAATGTTTATAGAAACCAGCAAGTCTGGTTCGAGCTGACTGTATTAAATGGGAGTTACATACTTGTTAGTGAGAAATTCTCTCCTTTTTAGACAGAGAGCAAATATGCACAAGGAGTCAGGTCCTGCAGGTGCTCTGAGAAAACTCCACTAATGCTGACAGAGAGCCGGATCTTCACAGTCTGATCATTTTACATCCCTAAAACCTGGAAACTTTTTCAAAGTACCACTATAAACACTCTTCAAAAAGAGTTGTGGCTCTCCAGTATTTGTGGAAGCAGAGGCAAAAGTTAAGTTTTTAAAGCCATTTCACTACGAGGGAAGTCATTACTCGTTAATGAAACATAATTCACTAGAATTTAATAAACCTAAGAATGCTACTCCCAGAGTGTTACATTATCTGTTAATTACTTATGGTCTTAATCTACTCTCTCTCCAGACGGCCTCTGTGTATCTGACAGGGGTCATCAATTCCACAGCACAGAGAAGGCAAATCGTCTTATTAAAGACTTCATAGAATTTTTAAAATGAAAATACTCTGTAAGAGGTTTGAAGAGCGTCTGAATCCATTAATGGCCGTACAATAAATACTACAGAGTTCCAACCCCCCACGCCCCCCGGAGCAAGTGTCAGTGTACGCCTCCAAAATAGCTGCTGTGTTTCCACGCCAAGACATTAGTGACCTTGTGACCTTCTGCAGGGCCCTCCAGCCGTGTGCAGAGGTGAAGATTTAAAGGTTTCTGAGTCCACTTTGCCTGAGCAGCACCACTATCAGGTTATGTTGGCGTACAACAGAGAAAAAACCGGTTGGGCACACATTACTAATGTGTGACGTGTGTGCAATGTCGTTAGCCTGCGAGTGGAAACTTTACATAAGGTAGACTGCAGCCAGGGTTATTTAATATCTGTGTACAGTGTGTGTTGCAGATTTAGTGCGGTGAGGTACAGGAGGAGATGGGCTGCGTTAGGCAGCTTCTGTGCAGCACTTGAACACAGCTGAACAGAAGGTGATTCCTGCTGTTGGTTTGTCTCTTCTTCTTGAGACCGTCGTTTTACTTCATAAGAGAAATTGCTCACAGATGTATTGGACCCTTATGCTTTTTTTTCTGAGTTGGAGTATACATGCAGTGCCCATGTAAATAAACCCTTTACCTAAAGTGGAGGTGTGGGATTCTGACTGTGTGTGGTCCGCATGGAAAATGTCTCAGCTGCTCACACAAAGATCTTCCTGGAAACCAGAGCGCTTGAGGTCGATCGCCACACTCTTCTTTCCCCTGTGGTTTAACAAGTTTCTCTATCTCTCCTCATTCAAACCAACACATTATCGCGGTCAGAGATTCAAGTAACTGAATGCATGATAGGTGTTTCCATAATGATAATGTCGAACCCTTTTAAAGCAGCACTGTGCTCCTTCGCGGGCACAGTTGTAGCTCTTTTTAAACCAACACTTACTTCTCTGGCACATGCCGGTTAAGACTTCCTGTTACACCAACTTTCCAGAAACTTTTTAACAGCCACTTTGCACTTTTTCCATCGCTATGGCAATCATCCCAAAGAGCAAGCAGCCTTCTGGTGATGTATGACAGAGAGGGCCAGCCAGAGACTTGGTGAATGGCTGCCTCAATGACTCTTTAATCTGTCAGTGGCTGTGACCGCTGTCAGTCAACCCGGGCCCTGCTCGGTTTGCTAAGTAAATCTCAGGGATTATGAATCGACCCCATAAACAGTCAGTTTGTTAAAGTTACATTAATACAAAAACACAACAAAAGGCGACGTCAGAAAGAATGCTTCTGAGCGCTGTTCTGCTATGCCATTATTATTCCAAGTCTTAAGCCCTTTCTATCTATTATATAGCAAAAGGTGACACACCACTGAGCTGAGGAAGGATAAAAAGAAAGCCCACATAATCATATTCAGGCCTCGTCATCCACTCACAGCGTGAAGTCAGCCCTCCTGTAGATGGAATGGCTTTTGGAACAAGCCCAGTGATTCAGCTCTGCATCCTACAGGAAATCCCTATGAGCAGCAATGAGGAGCCAATTCTTCAGGCAGCGGTCCAGAAGGCAGAGGCAGGTCACAGACGTGTGACTCAGGGATTTTGACATGTCTTGTGTCTGCAGCACAGCGTAACCATGGTGAAACGGAGACGTCGGCCTTTTAGGATATTACTGTAGCAAATTTCATTTAACACTTGACCTTTCACCTGAATCTTTATTCTGGCGACAGTCTGTCTCTCGGATCATTTTTGGCCCAGACTAGAGACCATTTTACCTTCACATCTCATTTGTGCTTTTGGAGGAGAGGTCTCTTTAAAGCTCTTACTGCATCTCAGCAGCCATGAGCCAGCATTTAATAACTAATCTGGATGCAGGATGAGGAGCGGGTGGAGTGATAGCATTGTGGAGGATATCGGGGGCCTCTACACTATAACCCTTCAAATCCTGAGGCTTTGGCTAAAACCACAGGAACACACACACACACCCACACACATATATATTTGCACGTGGTAAAAAATAAACACTAAAGGGGAAAAGGGAGGTGCAGATGATGGAGTAGCAAAGCATCCGTCCAGCCCATTTCCTCCTTCATGTTTCGTTGTGAATTCCCTCTCGACCCCACCCCAGCTATTTCATTCAGAGGGAGAGAATGTGCTTTCTGTAAATATCTTGGGTTTTACCCCTCCACCACCTCCTCCCAGGTGGGGATGGAGCCAACCATGCGTCCACCACTCCACAGCTTCCTCATAGGGAAGGAAGCTGACCCCCTCCACCTAGTCTGAGGTTAAATCCCATAGGAGGGGAAGAGAAGGGCGTCGGCCCGGACTCTTCGATTGACAGCAGGAAACACTAAGAGGAAGCTGTGAGGAATTGTGGGTCTGTTTTTCTCTGGTAACAGACAGGATGTGTGATGTCGGAGGGGTGTTGGGAAGCCCTGACATGTCAGGACTTTGCGACCTTAACATTCTGTGAAAACACAGAGGGTGTTTTGTCCTATCTCTTGATATCACTGTTACTACAAGTGTTTCAATAGCTTTCTTTTATCAACAGGGTTTTCCTGGCAACTCTTCATTTTAGACACCTGAAATGTGACCCTCCTCAAAAATCACTCCAAAACAAAACACTTCAGACTGAGAGCAGTCCATTCAAACTGCAGGTTGGACGTGGTAAACACAAAAGGCTTTACACTCTAATGTTAACTCACCTGGGCGACAGCCAGCCCTTTATAACCAGCATACCAGCGCTCACCGCCATCACCAAGTGCCGTTATAATAATCTCAAGCAGCACTACCCCATGCATTCCTGAGCTCACCACTATCCAAGGCCACGCTGCACAGCACGTTACATATACACTCCTGAACCCTGCTCGTCCTTGGATTCAGTCCAAGCAAAGAAAACTGTCAACAGTTTTCATCCAACAATGTCGTCAGTCCACATAAAGAGGCAAACACAGGACGTTGCGTTCAGTAGTTTCCCTCCAGCAGCTCGTGCATCCGAACGTCAAACTCAACCTGACAATGTTTTAAGATCGGGATAAAGTCAGCTGTGAAAATTCAAAATTGAATAGAATATATAGAAAAAAATATCTCACTGATCACGTGAGTGTGACATTTGAAAGAAACATGTGTAAAACATTTTGTGTATTAATAGACGTGCACATTAATATCCAGTTCTTTCTGACTGTTTATGAGCTCAACTAAACTCCATTCATGTTCTCTTTAGTTGGTTGTAATTGTGGGAAGGGACCAATATCTTCAAGTCCACCTTTAAATGAAGATCATTTGTTCCACATTTGTTCTCTTTCTAGTAGCAAACGTGTGAATTTCACTTAAACTGATATCATTCCTCCCATTTGTGACAGTTACCATGTATTAATTACTGGGTGTTTTATTGAAATACTTCTGCAGTGATCCTGACCTCTCCCACCCTTTTTTACTATTTTTCATTTTGTAGGAAGATTTAAAAGAGACTGCTGAACTGACTGAGACTGGGGGCTCCCAGAGCTCGAAGCTCCAAAGAACCAGAGTTGGAGGAACAGGCTTCGCCTGAGCACTCAAACACCACACAAGGGGCCCATTCCTGAACTCCTGTTGTTCCAGTGGGCTCCGCTGAAAGCCCTTAATGTGCAGCTGTTATCCTTGAATGTGCTTTGCTCAGCTGAAAAGGTCTAAGATGGCCTGAAAAAGAAAGAAAAAAACAACACCTGCCAGGCTCATTAATTATAATTTATGAGTACCAGACCTTGGACCTTGACTTGATGGATAATTTCAAACAGGCTTTCAAACACAGGGCGTTGATGGAGGATATAAACAGAACCGTTTTAGTATCAAATATTCTGACTGGTGAAACATTTCTAGATGAAACAGATGTATCTGTATTGTGTGTAAAACCTCTGTCTCCCCTGTAGTAAGTCATTGTTTGGATGTCTTTTGCTCTAAGCTCAATCATGACTCTAAGTGCACAGATTAAGGGACTGGCTTCATTACGCACCCATCTTGATTTGTTTGACCACGTTCTCATTTGAAAAGATTAATTGCCAGCTCAGACCAGCTCAGCTCAACTAAACTAAATATTTAAATTTTTGAGGTTTGTGCGGTTCAGCTTCAGACCTCTTGTTGATGGTCTATACTTGAGCCCGGGCACACCCTTGCCATGGCGATTTCCCATGATGATCACATGTAAAATATATTTTTTTAAAAGCCTCAGGGAATCACATTCCAGCTTGTTATTCTATAGATTTTTTTTTTTTTTTTGTGCACAGTGCCCCATTTTGCTCGTGAGCACAAGCTCTGTCTCATTACACGACACGAGGTGGATTACAAGGACTGTACACTGGCTCAGACTAAACAGAGGAAGACACGATTGTTGGTGGGTCTGGGAAAGATTTCCAGTGTTTGTTCAAAGGTGCATTTTAGTGATGCTGCATCAAAGGACACAATATAACGGGTTCACGCAAACACACTGCGATTCTGACCCAAAATTACAACGGACCAAGTGCCAGGTCCAGGTGAAACTCACCCTCAGTGTCAGATGTTGCTGCTGCATGTAGAGATTGAAGGGAACTGTCATGTGATTGTATGAAGACTCTTCTCAGGACCATGGTTCTTCCTCCTTCTTTGGCCTGACCAGACCCATGGTTTAAGAAAGAAGCCACCAGCTTTCAGGCTTTCCTCAGTCTGAGTTACACCTGTTTGACTGCTTATGTAACTCAAGAGAGTTTACATGAATATTTATGTGAAGACCAGACAAGACGATGTGTGTTATAACAGAGAGATTGACTAAAGTGACCTTCAACCAGCCGTTCATCCTCCACGATAACAGAGGAATCTTTTTCATTCACACCAAAGCAATTATTTAATCTGAATGTTTGAGATTTATCAAGGCACCGTGGGGAATAAAATGACAGCTTGGATTTAGCTGTCACATCTTTTGCTCCAAGAAAAGCAAAATGTTCCAATGAAATAATAAATTCAGGGACGCCAAGAAAATTTAAAAAAAAGTGACGTCGAGAATTCATCATTTTGTTTCAAAAATACAAGTGAATGCGAGTGTTTTCCCAAACACTTTCCAGGTCATGAGAAGTAAATGCAACAGTGTGAGAATCACAGCTGAAGCAACAATGATGTCAACAAGTCACAAACTGGGTGCTTTTATCTTTTCTCTGTGATGGAGTCACTTGAGCAAACATCAAATGTTGTACAGTGTTCTGCTTTAGGAACTTTTCTCAGAACTGATTAAAGGTGGAACAGTCAGTCAGGCAATGGAAAAAAATGTAAAATTCACTGGCTCCATCTAGTGGTCATAAATACACATGGACAATACATTGACAATATTTAAAAAAAAAAAAACCCTCATAGAAAAGGATCATCCTTTTTTTTTATCTAGCTGAACAGATGTATTCACATTTAATGAAATGAAAACATGTCAATAACTACTGGTGTTACATTTTTAGGTCTATCTGTTGTTATATGTAATATTTCACCTTTGTAATGTTCAACTGTCAAACATAATGCAAACATAGAAAGTAATGAAAATGAAAGAAAAGAAGCTGATTCATTGTAATTTCAATGACTGACTTACACACATGAAAAGTTGTAATACTGATGAATGTTTAAGTAACAATAAAGATATGTTCCCAAGAAGACCTACTGAAGCCTACTTTACTGATACCTGAGTATTGAGCTCTAATAATTGCTGAACTTTTTGTCTTGACTAAATCAAGTTGTATTATGTAACAACACACAGCACAAGAACTGCCAAACTGCATTTTCAAGAAGAATCTGAAAGACTTTTTAAAAATGCTGGAAAATAAGCAGTTGCATAATCTTATAGCCCTGCGGTGGGTAAACTCAGATATCCAGCAGATAGATAAGACACCACACTGTACTGTGGATGAGGGAACATCAAACAAGAGGAAAAAGCAGGGTAAATATTTACAGCATAGCACATAGATATTAATTTTTCAGCAGGATATTTCATCTCACTGGCAAGAACACAGCCTGCTCCCATGCGGTCGCTCCAGTGAGTCACCACTCTGATCCAGCTATTTGTCCTCCTCCACACTGAAACAAAGGAGACACACCAATGAAAGCGCAATTTAGAAATCCTCTTAGCTGCCCATGAAAACACATTTTGTATGCTTTTCGGTGTATTGTGTAAATGACAAGCCATAGCCCAGCCGGAGGATATTAGTCTAATTGGCCATTAGGGAACCTTTGGTGGCAAAGATGTGAAGAAGGAGAAGAAGAAGAAAAATGATTTGCTCTTGATTTTTATTCTTGATTTATAAAAGAAAGGAATGGGGTCAGTATCTCTGACCATGCATACGTTCATTTTATGTATACTTGTACTGCGTGGACATGTATCAGCAGTTTTCATACATATATATTGCTGAATTTAAAACAGATTCATAAAGCGAAATATCAATATCTGAATTTCGCTGTGGGGGGCCATGGTGTTTTTTCTTTCTTTCTTTCTTTAGACATTAGGTGAGAATGAGGGTTGTATGTACTACAGACCTGACTTAAGAATTGGTTTAAGCTTTCACCAAATGAACAACAGCAGCTGGATGTAAATGGCGCCATTCAAAGAAGAAAAGAGGCAGTTTTGGAAAACAAAAGGTAAAAATGAAATTCATGCTCCAGGGCACGAATGTGGTAAAAGAAGCAGGGAAATGATATTTCAGCAAAAGAGTAATGACTGAAACATCTGTTTACGAGTCCTCTGTTGTGAATAATAAAGTCACTTCATTGCTGTCTTCGTCATTTTCATGGTTCTTCAACAGCAGCAATAACAACTACAACAACAACACACATGTGTTCTCCTCTGGAGGTTCAAAGATCAGTGATCCAGGAGCTGCGGCTGCATTTCCACACGGCTGTCAGAAGAGAGCAGTAGCGGCACATCAACAAACAAGCTCATTAGCTTTTCATGCTTTTTTGTTGTTGTTTTCTATAGTGCTGAAATTTAAACTAGCAGCTCTGTGAGTGAGTGTTTGTAGGACAGCTGCAGTGATTTGCCAAACAGAGCAAATCATTTTAATCAGACTGCACTGATTCTGCTTAACCCTCTGTGTCTCCATGTAGCCCTGAAAGTAACTAAATCCTTTAATCCCAGTGGTGGAGTGTAACTGAAGTTGTGTACCTTAGTACAGTCTGTAGCTATTTTGCGTATTTTTATCTGATGCTACTTTGTACTTCTATTCCACCATAAACCACAGAGAAACACTGACACAGACATGTATGGAAGAGCATTAGGGCCAACGACTGATTTTCTGAGAAAAAAATCCCTTTTTTTCTCTAAAATTTTGAGTTTTTTCTTAGAAATTCTGACATTTTTCTCTGAAATTCTTATTTTTTTCTCAAAAATATACTTTTTTCCTCAAAAATCTTGACTTTTTTCTCAGAAATTCTGACTT
The DNA here is from genome assembly GCA_900303245.1 of Selene dorsalis. NCBI lineage: Eukaryota > Metazoa > Chordata > Actinopteri > Carangiformes > Carangidae > Selene > Selene dorsalis. The sequence continues at coordinate 19,437 of OMNW01004664.1, read as the reverse complement.
TTTTCTCAAAAATTTTGACTTTTTTCCCTCAGAAATTCTTAGTTTTTTCTGAAATTCTGACTTTTTTTCTCAAAAATTCTGACTCGATTTCAATAGATTCAGGTCAAATATGAGATTTGTGACACCAAATGTATGAAATTTGAAAATATTTGTGTGTATTTTGGGTCATCAGGTTAAAGAATGACATCATTCATGACATTTGTCAAATGTTAAAACAGTTCAAATTTCACCAAAATAGTACAATAGTACATGTACATAGTACAAGTGGTTGGAAGTCAGTTGTTGTTGATCCCTGATGATGTGACATAACATGATCTCTGTTATATGTAAAATCTTCATGTGCAGAAGTGAGTAACTTCAGCTGGTAAAGTAAAAAGTAAAATGTTTGCCTCTGAAAAGTCAAACTGTATTTAGGTGCAGACAGTGATGAGTCAGTGTATTTATATAATGTGTTTGACGTGCAGCTATTGAAGTGGATTACTTCAGCCTGTGGAGACTTACTGTAAAGCTCTTTAAAGGGAAAAATCCTGAGTTTTGTTTGGATCAATTTGATCTCCTGTCAGTTTTTAAAACTGAAATTGTAATGCTCTCCAGAACTGTCCTAAACACACGTGACGTGCGTATGTGCGCCACAGTGTTGCCTCAGACCTGGTGACGACACACGAGGGTAAATAGGGGAGTAATGGCTGATAATGCTCCTCTGTTATCACATATCCAGATGGCCACTAACGGCCGACACTGGATTTATGCTTGGGGAAAAAAAAAAAAAATCTGTGATGCATTTCATCTGTACAGTTAATTAGCTCTCTTTATCATGAATGCATCATCTACCCACCACATCCTCACTGACACCAAATGAACTGGATTATACTGAAAAGTTTATATGTTGTCTTTAATATCTGCAGGTTCATACCATGTCACAGAACATGTAATGTGCAAACAAGTAACGCCTGAGTGTGTTAAGTGTCTTTATATTTTATCAGCTGAAGCACTGAAGCATATTTAAATCACTGTCAGACTGGAGGGTTTTAATTAGACAACAAGACTCATCCTGCCTGTGACGTGAAATCTGTTAAATGAGGTTTTCACTTTCATTTAATAATCCAGAGTGGGTGTTCGTTAAACTGTGAATGTGGCTGGGACTCAACACCTCATTCTGTAAAGAAAAAAAAAACTAAACTTGGTTTGACTTCAAGGTCACATTTTAGAGAAAGAGTTCTGCTTATTTTAGTGAAATGAACTGCAAGGAGGCAGTTCATTTCACAGGTGACATACCTGTAGAAATAAGAGAGGGGGAAAAAAACAAAACACGTGAGCCGAAGTTAAAGATTACCAGCTTTCTCTTTTATTGAAAAATATAGCTGTTATTTCAAGGAAAGGAAAGTGAGAAAGGTAAATATATTAATATACTGTAAAACCAGAATAAGGGAAAAGGAAGAGAAAACAGTACATACTTGGCAGAAACACTACAGCCACTGAATAGAAAAAAAAGAGAAAGAGAAAACATTCTACAGCTGAACTTTGAGCCAGTTGTGTTTTTTTTTTCGCAGTCCTTATCTTTTCTTGCCACTCACCAAAACCGCAGCTGTTGGGGCATGGAAAACTTTTAAGCAGACCTGGGGTAGAGAAAGTATTTGCAAATTCCTTTATATGGTTTATTCTGTCCTACTTAGCAGTTTCCCACAGCGAAACACGGCAAATGCCAGAGACTGAAGACAATTACGAAAGTATACTTTTCTGTTATTCCCTCTGTACCTCTTTCAAATTAAAACTCCCAACTCCACCAACCTGGCAACCCGGATACTGAAGGTGAAACATGCACATACAAACGTGCTGTTTAGTGTTTTAGCGTCGAAGCCGCTTACATTTCTCCTGTTTCCCACACGTAGTCACACACAGCTGATAACGAGGATTGTTTACTGTAATCATCAATGGCACAAATTACATTTACATTAGTTGATTAAAACAACAGCAGATAAGGAGTGTTTGTGTTTTTGTTCTTTTCTTTTAAAGTGGCATTGCTCGGTGAAGCATTACAGCTGCCCAAAACACTCTGCAGACCATGTGTTTTCACAACAGATTGAAAACAAAATTCATTAAAAAAAAAGTAAAGACAGTTTCAAATTTGGCCCATTTACATCAAAATCTCAGCCATCCGACTCGAATCATACGGCATATCTACACAGAAATAAAAAAAAAAGAAAGAAATAAAATCCAAAGCTCCTGCTAACATAAACCCCACAATATGGTTTTTAAAAAAACATACTTGGCAATTTACTCTAAAGGATTCTGAATTTCTTGCCACTTGATTCTGTCAACACGGATCTGAAACATTATAATAACCCTGTGGGCAGAACGGCACAGCATCCTGGTTCCATGTACACACCCCTGTGTAAGTGCCACAACAGGAAGTCCATAGCTCCTATTTGTCAAATGTGGCAATTAGCTTTAATACACAAAGTACAAAAAAAAAAAGGTCAGACATTAATCAAGACACCAGGAAGGAGAATTCACCCTCTTTCTGCCCCAATTTAGAGTGTGAGAGTAACCTGGAGGAGATAACTGTGTGAGTCTGCATTGTAAAACCCAACTAAACACACACACAAAATAAAAAGCAGCCCACCTGCCTGTTTCTGACCTTGCTGCTTTTGGAGCACTTCCAGCTGGTTGGGGGCCAATACACCAGCACATTTAATGAGTGGACTGGGATAGGCCAGACGATTGGCTGATTTAATCATCTGTTCCTACTGTGTGATTTGGGTTGTTTGGAGGAGGAGTGTATGTGTTATCACTTGTGGGGCCAGTTCAGAAAATATCTTTCACTCTCGCTCGCCTCGAGACATACCCGATGTCTATTAAGTAGCTGCGCTCTAATAACACTTTGTACATGTTGTTACATCCTGTCTTTGCCTTTAAAGAGACACACACACACGCCTGGGCACATCTGCACATGAGGACCGTGTGTTTTCAGGGCAGAGCCAAGACTATTAATTATAAAAGAACCGTTTCTCTGCTGCAGCGACTCCCTGTTCAAACATTGCTTACGTCTCTCTGCTGACCTGCTAATCCTACCAGCTTCAGTAATGACGTGGAACAGCGACAACAGACGTACACGTAATTTGCCACAATCACCACCTCTGTCCTGTGTTAGCACAGGACACAGCACACATACAAAAAAAGGCCTCTTTTCTTACATTTCACTTTTTTGTTTGCAAGTTAAGAATGCAGGAGCTGCTGCACAAAACACCTTAAGTTTTCTACTTAAGCATTAAAATAATCTCTCCTTAGATGCAGCAGTTATTTAAGGGTGTTGCACACAAGTTAAGTCATTGATTGCAGTTTCTTTATTTTTCCTTACTTTGGTCACTAGGGTGTTTCTGAGCAATGGTTTAAGTGATTTCTTAAGTATAAGACTAAGATATTAACTTAACTTAAATACTTCAAAGAAAACTTTTAAAGAAGCCTTCGCTCAGACTTTAAGGAAAATCTTAACTTGAGGTGTTTTTTTTTGTGTTTGCAGCTGGTCCCAGACACTTACAGCAAGTGATTCTGTAAAACATACATCATTATTAACTACCACAGCCTCACCATGGTAGAGATAGCAGGAGCGATGTGGCTCAGACATTTTCTATGTCTACTTTAGCCCAATAATTAAGTGCCAGCCTCTATGCAACCAAGCTGGCTGGGACTGCGGTACCGTTAGGTTTTTGTAAGAAATGAAACTTACCAGAAAAAAAAAACGTTTACAACCTAGCAGTGCACATTAGGAACAATCCATCCCTCATGAAAATGAATGAATAAATAGCACAGCTGTGAGTGAATTTTGCAGGACTGCCAAAAAGAAAGAGAGAGAAAGAAAAAGAGAGAGAGAGTCGCAAATGATAAACTACCCAAATCAAATACAACAGGCTACTGTAGACCAACCTCCTGATACTATATGTACATAAAATATAGTAAAAAAATGGCAGAAATCACCCCGATTAAGTCAGATATGACAAGTAATAACCACGTCATCTGTGTAGTGTCTGTGCCAAAACACTGTTATTGGCCAACAAAAGCTTCATGGTTGTCCCCTCGTGTGGGGATCACAGAGCTGTCAGTTTCACTTCTTGTCCTTTCCCTCTTCCTTCCTCAGAGTGTGAGCTACAACGTCCACGTTGTCAGCGACCCGACACGTCCCTCCCTGCTCCACCCATGCTCCACATCTGATATTCATGTGATTGACAGCCAGGCGCACACTCCTCCGACCTCAAGGTCACCGCTCCCTTCTTCAGACGAGAGCGACACAACCAGCGGCCTCGCCCAGATCTCTCAGTCACTGATGAAACTTTGAGGCAGACACAGCAGCCAGAGAATTAAAAACAAAAGAATTTCCCAATTATAATAATGATGATGAGTTCACGGTCTGATGTTGCCAGAAATTTGCAACAGTCGACAAACCCAGACGATTCAAGAGTGCAACTTTGTGAACCTGTCCGTCTGCATTCAAGCACGCACTCCAGCTCACGTGTCCTCACTACAGCACAGTGGATAAGGCTTAATTGGGTTTATTTTGTGATGTTGACAAAGTGTGCAGAGATAGACTGATCTACAAGATGCTTAAAGCAGATGTGGCCCTGCCTCTAAATCCTCCCCCTGCCTTTCCCAGCTTGTGTTAGCCTCCCAACACCTGCTCCTCTCCATCGGTGTCCGTTTGGGCCGGAACAGCTTTGTCTACACTCGAATCTCATCATCATCGTCCTCGTCCATGAAGGTGAAATCTCTGTCCTCCTCTCCGCGTGGCGAGCTGTACTTCGCACTGTCTGTGTCGGCGTCGTTGATGTGGTACGCAGGTTTCTCCTCCACGGCCGAGCCGGAGCTGGACACGGAGCAGCTATCCATGTTGCTGTGGTTGTTCTTGGTGTGAAGCTCAGGGGTGTAGGGATCCACCATAGCCTTCTGCTGGTAGATGCTGCGAGGCGGCCTTACGGGGGCCTGCTCCTCCACATCCTCATCATCTATGTGGGGTATGAGGGAGGGTGACGCGCGGCCCTCGCTGCTCTTGCCCTCCTCGTAGCCGAGGTCATCCTCCTCCCAGCCTTTTTTTTCCATCACGCTCAAGATGTCCCCGAGCATGGAGGGCCCCAGGTCGATGTGGAAGGACATCATGGACTCTGCGTGCTTCATTCCACCTCCTTTAGGCATCGATGGAGGCAAATCTGTGAGCTCACCGAAGTTACGCTCATCGAACTCCGCATCGAGCGTCGCCATCGCTGCTGCTCCGTTCATGGGCTTGCTGTCGATCTCCGTCAGCTTCTTCATGGGGCTGGAGGAGACGCTCTTCGGCAGCTGGTTGCTTCTGTTCGTGTCCTCATCGTTCAGGTAAGGTAGGGATATGGCATTTTTCACATAGTTGGACGAGCCCCCAGAGGGCGCCATCATATTGTAGTCGTACTTGTCCCCCCGGTTTACTGACTGGGAGCGCTTGCTGCTTCTGAAGGTGCGAGACAGCAGCCCTGGTTTGGGGCCTGGGGAGCCCTGCTTTGTCTCCGGCTCCCTGGGAGGTTCCCCCGATCGGGTGCTGAGAAACGAAGTGTCCCCGAAGGCGTCGCCCCCTCTCCCTACGTGCATGGTGTGGCGGAAGTCCCCCAAGGGAGCGCTGATCATCTCGGCGGTCAGGTCAGCCCGGGACCGCCTCTTCGACTGGTTGGAGTTGTTCACCAGCTGCTTGAGAATCGGCATGATGGCGGAGTCTCTTGCTGTAAATCCTCGGATGAATCAGACAGGGTTCTGCAGGCGCTGGTGAGAGTCTTTGGCTTTCAGAGATGTTGTCAAACTGAGTACAATTCCAGGTGTTTAAAGTGTGCAGCCATTCTGGTCCTCCAGCTCAGGTCTCATCTTACACTTGGATCAACCTGCAAAGAAGAAGAAAAAAAAAGAGCATTAGCACCAGCGCCACATCACTACTTACATAAACCCAGACCAGCTATGCACCTTGGCAGGGCAACGTGGAAACATGCAATTAATAACACCAGGCACCATTTTACTTTAGGAGAAGTGACAGGCCACTTTAAAGCCCTCCTCTAAGCAGCTACAGTACGCGTCTATTCATTTCTCATCACGATCACATTACTCCCTCTCCCCTGATCTACATCTGTATGGAAGCTTTTCTTGCCACTGCTTCAGAAATGAAGCCTCACTTGAGTGGCTCTAAACTCGCAAAAGCTTTATACAATATGTAGTAGGAGTCTGTAAGGGTGTTATGTAACGGCGAAGAAAGCTTGCTTGTATAAAGTTCACAGCAACTTCACCTCACTGTGAAGCAGTGATAATACCCCCAGAAAAAGTTTACCACGTTAAAAAGAAACAAACAAAAAAATGTATTGGTTCAATTCTTCAGATACATTTTCAAAAAAAAACAACAAAAAAAAACTATTGGACACTGTCACATTCAATTTTTCAAGTGCCTACTAACACTGCTGTGCTTTAGTTCCCATTTAGGCCCCTGACTGTTACATAACCGTCAAAGACACAGGATACTGGGAGCTGGGGCAGTTTGAGCTGGCTTGAATGAAAGAATGAAGTGGAGCAGCATTTCTTCAGCGCTGATCGACCTAGAGCACAAACCACAGAAAGTCCTGATCTGCTACATTCTGTTTTAAAACCTATTCTCAAGAGATTTCATCGCTACTTCTGTGTTATTTCATCTGAGTTCTGGCCTTTGTCTGCGTGGCCTTGACGGTGACATTTGAGCACCAGCAACAGAATATTTTGTTCTGTCTTCTACTGCTTCAGTTTATCCAACTATCTCAGTTTCCCCGTGAATGTAAAAATCAATTGGCACCATGCAGTGAAGGGCCCTCAGGTTGGGCAATGGCCAAGTAATACATCAAAGACGGTGTGTAACGTGAGGAAAGCGGGGACGCTCTTGATCGAACGCAGTTTTGCTTTGATCCTCAACGGAGTCCGTGACTCAATAGGGCGAGAATATACGGCTGGTTTCAGCATTTAGACCGAACCATCCGAGGGTCCCTGGCGACTCAGGCCTTGATACGTGATCTCAAAACAGTAGAGTCGAGTGGAGTCGAGGTTAAAACGCCCACTTACAGTCTCCAGCTCCATGTGTTACTGACATTAACAAGGGTTTCAATTGTTTTTGTTTCAGCCAGACAGCGATCCCATCATTCTCAGTGTTGTTGAACGGGAGCTGGTAAAGCCCACGCTCCAGGCCCGTACGCCTCCCCCCCCCCC
>OMNW01004664.1:1895-12187 GCA_900303245.1 Selene dorsalis | reverse complement strand
ACCCTGAATGAATGGGGGCTTCGCTCAACAATATTCCACAGCAACGTCATCCATGAAAACATTTGCATCTCTGACAAGAACCCATTCAACTGGAAAGGCGACTGTAGCAGCAGAGTGAACAGAGAGGGGGTTTGATAGATGATGAAAAAGTCCTGTAGTCCTGTTTTTCTTTTCTGTCTGCTTCTTTTTCTTTCTTTCTTTTTTTTTTTTAAAAAGACAGATCATCCCCGATGAGATCTGAACTCCATCCTCTGCCGACACTCTCTCTCTGCTCTGTACGACTTCATTCTTCAGTGTTCCTGCTGCTGCTAATGGGCGATATGTACTGTCTGCACATCAAAAAGCAGGACACAAAAGGCCGTCCAACAAAGAGCAAATGCATTAACAATAGTACACGAAAAGCTGATTTTCCAACTTCTATTGTGGGAGTAATTTGAGTTCAAGTTCACGCCCTGATACGAGACAACAGGAATGAGCTTGTTGTTATGAAAGGTATTTTAACAGCAACTGGAGGCCAAATTATAAGATTATGGCTTAAAGCAAAACAAATAGCGCTGAAACCCCACTGGGCGCTCTCATAGTGCTTAGATTAATGCAGTATGGTCTATCATTAGCTAAACCTCTTCTTACTCAGTGCCCTGTGGCATTAGCTGGTTAGTGACTGACCACTCGAGAGGGAGAGAGAGAGCTCACCAACAGATACGGTTCCTCCCCTGTGGCTCACAGTTTTGTATTTCTCTATGGCAACGTCAGAGCAGCAGAGCGCCGGCCACCGAGCGGAGCTTCCTGTCCCCTCTAAGCCGGCCGGAGACACACACACAAGAGAGAAAGATTTCATCCCCCTACATGGAGAGATCAGCCTCATTCAGATGGATTAACCCTTCGCCGTGGTCACATGCATGGGGCAATAAGACAATCGCCGTAGCGCTGCGTAGCTGAAGGGGAATGCTTTTGATGTGCCATGCCAGGAGGAGACATTCAACCTCAACATAAAAGATGTCAGTGGGTGCTCAAATATCAAAAAAGGTGCAAAACCTCACACCTTAAGTCACTGGAGGAAATGGCCCGTTTTATGTCTGTTAGGCTCTGTGTTTGATGAAGAAGAGTTTCACTCCCCCCCTAAAGACTCTGTTGTAGAGGGCATGACAAAAGATGAAGTACGACCTGCAGGCAGTCCTGTCATATTCACTTCTAGCCTTTCAGTGCTTTAAAAAAAACACATAAATCATGAAAAACAGAAGCTTCATGTTAAAAATAACAGGTTTATATATGATCTGTGTTTAAAAACACAGGTCTGATGTATGCAAGTTGTTTTGTGGTTTTCATTAATTCGGTTCTTGGGACCTTTTTCTCTTTCATTTTGTTGTTATCATCAAAGCTGGGTTGTATTTCTTGAAGACCTCCGCACAGAGAACTGTTTCATATGACTAGCTCTTTTGTTTTCTTCTTTATTTATCTGTGAAGCGCGAGAAGGTACAGATTATATAATGGATATTCAGTTGTTGTTTTTTGTTTTGCTGCTGCATTAGTGCCTCTGATTTTGTGTAAGTATGGAGGATAACACACAAATTACTCATAAATAAAGGTTTTCAGTTTTCAGCTTTCACTTCAGGGTCTAGACAGACAGAAAAAAAAAACATGGTAAACACAGCCTCTGTCTCAGGTCACACACACTGCAGCCATCAACCTGATGACCGGGGTTTCCAGTCTGGCCTGTGTGGCCCATACAGTTACACACACAGTTACGCTCTTGGGTCAGCTGGGGGCAAAATTCCTTCTCAGCGCTCTTTTCACAGGCTCCCACGACTAAACACACAAACAGGCCGTGCTACCATTACACACATACCCGTAGGGACACAAAAACACGCACGTATAGCTGACCATGTTTGTGTTGGAGCACTAAATGTGCTCAAAGAAGTAATAAGTATCAGTCATCGTGCCAGCTGGTGACGAAGCCTTTATGTAACCGAGCACTCAAAGTGCCACATGACTCCAGCTCAAACTGAGACGAGTGGTGACAGGGCCATGAATGATTAAAAGCATCTTATGTCGCCGGAAGACTGATGTTCGCAGAATGACATAACAACCGTCATGCTCATCAGTGTTCAGTCTCACGCTTGTAATCCTGCGGATAGCAGGCGCCATACAGGCCTCAGATACCCCATGTCTCCTTTTTTTTTGTTGCTCAATGAACAGGGGTGTAGGGAGGGGGCAGCTTTGGATGATCATCCAATCACAGCTCAGCTACTGTCAAGTTGAACCACGGGCTGCAAGGGTTTCTGGGTTTATCTCTGACTGCATTTTAATTTTTAAAACAGAGGCAGGGAAAGGGCCCATCACTTATTCACAAGGCGGAAGCCAGCACTCAGACGTTACAAGGACTCAGGCAGAGGGCCATTACACAACACTTATGGGACCCTGGCACTTTCATTTGATATCTAAAAAGTAAAATGCCAATGGAATCTTAAAGAGAGAAGAAAAAAAAACTCCTCTGAACACGGGAGTGTCACTTGGCAACACATGGTGATCTGAGATGATAATAAATACCAGAATAATCATGTCATATAATGATATGTCAATATGTTGTACTTAAAAACCGGACCAGTCTACATGGTTGTGAAAAGTGGTCTATAAACAAAGTTAGATGGATTGATCATTGTTGTAATGATTTCAGATCTTATGGTATTGCTCCAGAATTTCATTTGGGCGAGAAACATTTTTAGTGTCAAATACAACAACAACTACAACTACAACTACTTTAACATACAACTCGACTAATCTGTCTTTAAGCCCTGAACCCAGCCTCTGCTGAGCAGTTGGAGAAGTCCTGCTTTGTTTAACCTTGAACTAGCCAGGATCTCCTCCATTGTTCAACCCCATTGTCAGCAATATTGAGATGCAAATGTGTTCGTGAGTTACCCAACAGCTATCTATGACATTGCTAATCAATTAATCAGTGGGGGCCGCATGAGAATGGAAAGTTTTTAACTGACACAAAAAAAAGGTCGACAAATTTCATTCACTTCTACTTATGAGAGGCACAAACATCTGATTCCCACGGGGGGAGACGGGGGGGGTGCCGTGTCAAAAGACCTGAAATAATAACTCTCTGTTTTCTCTGTGGTGTCATGAAATCCTCACTGCAGTGCATCGAAGTAGCGGAGGAGGAAAACAGTGTGAACGTACAGGTTTACTCATGAGCATTTAAGTTTTACACATCAGTAAACACGCTGCAGCTGAAGGTATCATAACTCCTTATCAACTGTGGATCTGATTCCGCCTCGCATCATGTGGCCGGTCGGTGTGTGAGCTCATTAGCAAAGCTTCCATCTCATCGTGGTGTTTTTTGTTTTGCCTCCTTCCTGTCGCGAACTCACTGCACTGACAGCACATGAAGAAATATGCTGTTTCTGTAGCTGCAGGCTGGGCTAGACACGCCTGTCACAGCTACAGGGTGAATCAGAGGGAGGTCTGATACTGTAACACAAGACGTTTTAATGTGATTATCCGCTGTGTGTGGCTCCGTTACCAAACAACAGACACTATGTAGAACCTTATTACCACCTGTTGTGGTGGGAACCAGTTCCTCCTGTTGGGCTTCATATCCAGTCGCACAGCTCAGGGCTAGGAACTCTCCTCATGACAAACGGCAGAAATATCTTCAAGAGGAACAGAGGAGGACGTGAAGAGAGTCACACGTGTTGAGGAACACACCTTCTGTGTTTCACACAGGTGTAACCACAGCAAACAAACACAGCACAACCACAACATCAAACTGTGAGCAGAGCTCAGGTTGAACAAATGAAGGTGAGAAATAACCACAAAAACCGACTCATTAGAAGAACTGCCGACCATATTTACTATGACACGGGAAATAAATGTTCACGAGAAGCCGCGGCCGCCCTCATGTGATGTTCTCCTAATGAGTTCATCAACTGAGCCAATTAAAAAGATATCTTGTGGAGCTTTTAGAACAGTAGTGACCATGTGGTACGTTCTTGAACTCCTCTTGCAACAGCGGAGTATATGATTAGAATTATCAATATCTGTATAGCTGCACTGAAGTCCTCTGAAGGAGAGTTATCTTTTTTTGTAAGAGGGTTGTTAAGGTGTTAAAGACAATTATAATGTTTTCTGGTGAGAAATGATGAATGTAAACGAAACCTCATTCGATGCAAATGAAATCTCCTCCTGGGCCCCCGCTAAAAAAGTCTAATTAGTAAAACGTTCTGTGTCAGTGGCCACACGCGTGCTGTTAAATTAATCTCAGCATCCTCAAGCGTGTAGAAATTACAGAAATTTCAAAAACAACAGTTTGCCATCAATAATATGGAGAAAGAAATGCTTGAAATAAAATTAAGAGAACGAGTGTGTCACTATATGTCCTGCAAACATCACAGCCAGAGAAGCAGAGATTGCTATGAAGACACCGTCACATACGTGAGCAGCTATGCAAATATTTAAAACGGTTTTGCATAATTGCATTTAAAGATGGTGGAGATGTGGCAGCTTGAACAAGCCTGAAACATGCAACAGGTTGGACTTGGACAGAGTTGCTCTGATCACCCTGCACTGTTGATGTATTCATCTGCAGAGGGTGGCAACATGGTGAACACTCATCATGTTCGTGTAAAATGGCTCTATGAGACGAGTCCAAGCAGCTGAGCCGGGAAATACACCTACATCAGCATTGCCCAAGTACTACAGGCCCACTGTGTGTGTATGTGTGTGTTTGGAAAGTGTAGTGTATCAGCCTCCAGGGCCCCAGCACCACCCAGGCAGAAACAAAACCACAGGAGGATTAAGGGCAGCGTGTACAACGTGAGCAAATAAAACCAGCGTGCCCGGGCCGGCCCTGCGCGCTGTGTGACAGGAGCTCCAAGCAGCAAATACTACACACAACCACACACACGGAAACACACAAGCAAACTAACCTCCTGCCAGCCAGCCAGCCAGCTCTCCTTCCTCTGTCCGACTCCAAAATCCACCTTCTATCCCTGTTGGTGTGTTGCAACAGCTCCAGTGACACAATCACCATGTGACGATGTTTTTAATCTTTCCAAATCCTGACATCCAGAAGCAGAGCACGGGCTTCCAAATGATTTCTCTGTGTTTCCAGTCAAGCTGGCCTTTTATAAAGCCGTTACTCCTGCATGGTTGGACAAAGTGTTTCGCTCTGATACTGGGTGGGCTGCCGTGCCGCGAGGGATGCTTTGGCTAAAAACCAAACAACACAGATAATGAACATGTTTTTTGATTATAAAAGAAAAACTTAGCCTGAAAACAAAAACGCTCCTCCTCTCCATGTGCGCGAGTTTAAAAATGCAGGGGGGGCACAACCTTTCCCATGTGGAGCAACATTTCCGCAGGGACCTTAAGCAAAAGGAAAGGCACAGATGGAGGCATTGAAGAGAAACACTCCCTCAAAGGGGCAGCGGAGGGTGTCACCGCTTTGGATCCACTCAGTCATGCCAGCACAGCGACAGACGTTCTTTCACCGTGTCCTGCATGAAATGTACCCAAACCCTCATTACAGTGGAGGGATTGTACAGGCCTCTGTGTTGTCTGAGTGCATGCACATGAGAGTACATGTCTAATTAATCACTGAAATCCGTCCCATCAGTCTCTGACGAATAGACAGCATTCATGCTCTGGTAGCAGGGAGCAGGACCAGAGCCAAGTGGTTGAATTAAGCATCCAAACGCTGCTGGACGAGGAAACAAAGCTGAATTTCTACCGAGGACGGACGGGAAGGTGCAAAATGCTCCGTTTCAGCAGAGATGACATCATCACAGAGTTAATACATTTTAATTCACAGCAGCTATACTGGCTGGTACGCTTGCAAAAAATGTTGCTCAGAATGAGACCATGGCAGAAAAACATAATATGTCAGATCAGCAGAAAGGATAAGCCAAGGCCTGTGTGATAGACTTCAAACTGTACACAAACAGGACACACACACACACACACACTCTTAGTCAAATCAGCAGGAGTCGTCTCAGTGTGACTGGAAGATAAGTGACCGTGCACTGTGTCAACTTCAACAGTTCATACTCTTTTTTTCTCCTTTTCTTTTTAAAATCAGCCTCCCTGCTGAAGTCAAATACACAAACCAGCCATAAAGGCCCCAGGCACCGAGCCCTGACTGATGAGACGAGTTAATAAACCCCCGTCGTGTTAACTTTAAAATGACAACAAAACAGTTGCTGACATAAGAGCTGACAGAGGCTCTTAAATCTATATAACCTGACAATAGTGGGAAAAAAAGTCACAGTACAGGGTGGAGACAAAACACAGAACATGTACGCAGCTCCTGAAAACCACATTATTAATGTAATTGTAGTGGTGCTTGTTGCGAGTGAGTTTGTGTGTAAGCTCTTCCTGAAGCCACTCTACGGGTCAAACTCAGAACACAGGGATCGATTACATCTGAGCAGCTCAGCTCACTGAGATGCAGATGATCAGGGTGTCTGCTCTAATACAATGAGGGCGTTTAAGCAGCTAAGTTCTTCCTGGTTCCAGTCAAATAAGCTCCATGATAAAAACCCACTAATCTGCAACTTGTAGAGTCTCACTGTCCCTTGAAAATCTTTGGATGTTGAAACGTGGGTCAGACAGAAGAAATCCAATCATGTAAGTTCATTATAAAAACTTTTTCCAGCATAAAGAAATGGTGGAGCTTCCAGTTTTCCTGCGGCGGTGGAAGCGGACGACTGACAAACCCTACATCTGTACGAAGGCAGCATTGGAACAAACTGTGTAGATGCATCATTAGGACAATACTGTACTGCAGGACGCTGTACTGTATATTACTGTGAGGATGGCAAGAAAACAGCAGCCAACAAAGGAAAGAGCGTCTCCTTGGTCAGGGGTTCATCACGCAGAAAAGATAATGGCCTGAACCATCAAAGAGCAGATCCATGTGATGGGAGAGCAGCACAGTGACTAATGGAGCTGGGGTGGGTGGCGAACTGGACAAAGGTAAAGTAACGCTAACTACAAGTGCAACAGAGGAGTTCTAGGACCTTTGACCTGTATAGTAGCCTACTACTGAAACATGAAGATCTGCCGGCAAGATGGCAGAAGTGCCAACTACAGAGAGTTGTAGGAAAGTCTTCTGAAGCATTGTCAGTATCGTCTTACCCCCACCCAGCTGTCTTTGGTTTCTTAGTTTTCACTTTGGGCATGCTACTTTGATTTCCTGGAAATGTACAGGATGTTAGTGAGCACAACGTTTTCATTAGGGAGGCACATACAGATTGTGTGTTGTAGCTATGTTTACGTATGTGTGTATGTGTGTGTGTGTGTGTGTGTGTGTGTGTGTGTTTGTGTGTGTTTGTATAAGTCTAAAGTCCATCAACGGCCCAGGGTCAAACTGCCACAAATAGGTTCAGGAGTTAACAGCCAGAGTCGGTCTGAGCAGAACAACTATACACAAACACAACAAAAACATACACACACACCCTGTTGGTTCCCAAATGACAGACAAAATTTCTCACATGTCACACAACGTACAATAGAGGAGTCAGAACAAAAAACAAAGCAGTGCAGACGGAGACGGGAACCAAACCTTGTGGCACACCCAAACCACACGCACAACAGATAAATACGTGCACAGACACACAAAATGGGTCTCAAAGGTGACCCACATGAATTTACAGTTTTTCACTCTAATTCAACACAAAGAGACAAAGGCCTGAGATGCTAATCTATCAAGGTATTGTAACCTTTCACCACAGTCCATTCACAGCAGCGGATCACTGACCTGGAAGTGTCCTCTGGAGGCTCACACAGCGAGATGTGTGAGTCTGTATTCATAAAGGAAACCAGTGATTCTCACAGGGTTCTTCAGATAAGAGTCCCAAATGGTTAATGTGACTGTTCCCATCTCCTGAACTAGTTTCCTGGCATGGATTTGTCAGCCAGTGAGCACAGAGGTGAGCGGTTACGCCAACAGTCCTCCTTTGTCTTTTCAGTGCACATGAGTTGGACAGAGAGACCACCTGTCTCTGTGTCCACACAGAGCCACTAAACAATGAGGGCTCGCTGGACTGTAAACACACCAAAGCCTAGACCTCAACGGCCAGCTGCACACCACCAGGCAATATGTGCCCCAGGAGTCCAGTCTTCATCAATTGCACAACCACAGTCCCACTGTTATGAATGTTGTGTCAGTCACTGAGGGTGGAGGAGGAAACTCAGTGTTGTTTACAGTTAAAGGGTTGTTGCTACACAGTCAACATTAGCATTAACGGTAACAGTGTTGTTGTTGTTGTGAGCTCAGCTGTTCTATTTGCAGGTTATATTTGCCCTCTGAGAAGCTGCTTCTTCAGCGCAGATGGACACTTCACTGACTCTGTATCGGAAAGTGACAGTGCTAGTTAGCATGCTAACCTCATTTATGGAAAGGAAGTGATAGGTGAAAGATGTGACGTACCTTCTAGACTGGTCAGTCATGCTAACATTAGCTATGTAGCAATAATTACATTTGAGGTTGGATAAGATATTATCCAAACCTTATTGAAATAAGATCAGTGGTAAGGACGACATTTTACTGGAAGACGACTCAGATAAGAACATTTGCCCTCGAGGTAAGTCAATGCAGATAAAAAAGTTCAGTGGAACCCAAAGGTCCGATTCCCATCAACACTGTTGGTATTATCTTTCCAGCAGTTGCTCATCAGCAAATCAAATATCACAGAGCTATGACACATGTCCCAGAATATGTTCGTACGGAGTGGGTTTGACAGGTGTGCCGTCTGATGATGGATGATGTTCTCTACAAACCGAAGGTGTTCTCAAACCTTTGCGACAGGGGAACACCCTACTGAGCTGGTCGCGTTCAGCTTCACTGGAACCGCCTTCACGTCTGACAATGTGTAATTTCGCAAACTGGCTCTACAGCTTTAAAACAATGCACTTACAAAGCCACAGGTGCTGCAAGATCAAGGGAGTGCTCAATAAGTCTTCAGTTGTATAATACACTACTTTAAGGCACATGTTCGGGAGCTGTTGCGTCAAACTGTCACTGGAAGTGGCGAGAGAGGATTGGGATGATTTCAGCGAGGAGTGCTTTTACACCTCAGAGGAAAATAATTCCTGTCGAACTGGTTTCTTTTTCTCCACAACAGCCACACTACACTGATGGCAACCGAGACACGTACTCAAGAGTGACTGAGTGTCAGGGGCATGTGGGTGATTGGACGAAAGAAAAAGCAAAAGGAACAATATTTTTGTTGTGTGCCAAATTCAGCTGAGGTTTCTGTTTGAGTAACAAACAACAAGAACAACTGAACCCTGAATGCTGGGGCTTCATATCAGTGGTTTCCAACCTGGGTCACAAGACAAATCTGAGGCATCATAAGATGATCAACAGGAGAGGAAAACAGTGAAAACCTGTGTCTGCTGCAGCAGATCATGTTTGTTTTTTTTTAGTTTTCCTCAAATCTAGACCCCCACAACTAGGGGAAGGATCACAGGCCTGGAGCTACAGGCACTGCTGGTTTGGGTTCAGTCTGACACCTCCAGGGTCACATTTTAGTCCAGAAGGGCAGAAATGGAGACTTTTGGAAATTATGTTTGCTTCCTAACTTTGTCTCCTCATCAGTCACAGTGTATCAAACCCCTCCAATTAGTTTTCAAATTAAAACGGGGATGGCAGCATTTTCAAAAGTCTCCATTTCAGGGTTGTGTAGTGTGACGCCAGGCTTAAAAGCATTTGTCGTGTAGACGAAGTCTCATTGATGTATATCTGGTTTACTTGTTTCTCTTGCGCGTAGTTCAAAGTTGTATATTTTGTAAAAGCCTGAGGTTGTTGACATAATGTTGGATTTTTCCGCCATAAGAAGTCTGTTCAAAGATCAACTCAAACATCCTCGATATGATTTCAGCTCAGAGTTCAAAGGCCGCGCTGCTTTCTTTGCAGGCGGGGTGAATCCTGTGATTGTCTCAGACAAAACAACTCAGGTTGGGAGGTTCAACACCACGAGCCTCGATGTTTCCCAGTAGCAAGAGCTGGCAAGAAAGAATCACATTCTTCAGTTTTGAAGTGATTAATACTTCACAGGAATCAGGAGGCATCCACAGCTCCAGAGCTGTGGAGTACATTACTGAAACACTGCCAATAATGTAATAAATTTTCAATAAGGACTTGTTTTCCTACATATTACAGATGCCATTTTTAATTTAACTCAATATATTTATGACAACTGCTCTGGACAGCTCCATTTGCTCTCAAACCGTGCCAACTATAATCCATAAAAAGAAATTCCTCACTGAGTCCCCCCCCCCCA
>OMNW01004660.1:12041-42399 GCA_900303245.1 Selene dorsalis | reverse complement strand
CGTTGAGAAGGTTGTGACAAAAGGGGGATGCAGAACTGGCTCCACTTAGCATGTTATGAGTCAAAGGTTCGCCATGGGTCATGAGCTGCAAACTCATTCATGAATAAAACAAATCATGTTCTCCGAGCCCCGCTCCAAACTCAAACATCCAGCAGTGAGCTCCACTGGGAATAGACACAGGCTTCTTCAGAGCTTATTCTGGGCTTTTGAGAAGACATGCTGCATGTTTCATAACCATAAAACTTATTAAACTGGAGGACGGGGAGACAGCAGACCAAATTGTCCAGCCTGAGTCCAGGCTTATTAGCAATAATACTCTGGTTCACTGTCATTGGTCTTGTGGCTGGATGTGGCACTTTTTTTCTTTCCTGGTCAGTTCTGTAATTTAATAAGAGAGCAGAAAATCAAAGATGATGTTTCCCAGAGCTCTCTGAATCATAAAACGAGACTGAGGTGATTTTACTGAAGATGTGCTTATTCGAAAAAATTTTATAAGTTAAAAAAAAAAAAAAACGCAAGGCATCTCTGGCCTCAGAGGGGGACAGAGACAAGCACAAGTGTTGTTAGACCACAGACAGTGTGACAAGCTGATTAAAATGCCCACAGACCGGGAGAGCTGGACCTCCTCTCTCTATTCACTCGACCCAGGCACGTCGTCACGACAACGAAGGACGACAAAGGGCTTTCTCAGGCTATTGAGTGCTGTGAAAGAACAGGCAGCCATGTGTGTGTGTGTGTGACTTGGAGTGGAGATGTGGCTGTACACGCTGTAGGTGGTAATGTATGCAGACCATCCACAAACAAATGAATACGCATGCACGTCCCACTGCCACCTCCTTAGCATTCTGCCACACAATGACCATACCAGCGCATCCTCGATGACGTGATGCTTTAGTGGAGCATATGGCCAATCTGTATTCAAACCCCAAACCGGCCACAGAGGAGCTATTTGAGACTGTTATGTCTTTGTGTAAACACAGTGAAAATGCCTTTGTCCACTCGGTTTACCAGTAATTATTCCTCTCTAATATTTTAATGGCTCTGAAAATGATCAGGACACGTTTAGTGTATTTGATCATGACTTTAGCTTTCATATACTGCAACACTCATTCATTCAGAGTGACTGCTGAACTCACAAGTGTGTTATACAGGACTATTGTGTATAACTTATACTGAGTGAATGATTTTCAAGTTAATAATGTAACATCTCCACATATTGATTATGTAGGCCCACTTCGATTATCCCAAATGAATCCAGCGTGCAGATCAGTACACTAGTGTCAATACTTCCAATACCAAACGTGTCTGTTTGGTGTCCTTCTTATGTGAAAAGGTAGATATTTACGCTCTGCTAATTTTTTCATAATGGTAGACAGTTCTTACATTATTTGAGCACCTTTTCTCCATCCGTTGGTGGGAACTGCTTCTGTTATCTATGTGAACTGAGCCATAAACTGAGCATAAATGCCGCAGATTAAATACAGTAAAAACTCACTGTACCTGTGTCTGAACAGGTGCATCAGAGGAGGAAGCCCACCCAGTGTCCTATCTGCCTCCACCTCCACCCGCTCACGCATCACAGCCCAGTGTGGATCTAGTGTGTTTGGAAAGGATTATCTGTCCAGGGCACATTCCCCCAACATGGAGCCTACTTTTCCCTGTGTCTCTTCAGTGAAATTTTATACTGTATAACATTAGAGTGTGGCTCGGTCAGTAAACACAGGCTACTGTATACTCTATACTTTCAGATATTTATTTCTTATGACTTCATTTTTTTTTGCCTTGTCATGTGTTCCTCCCTCTTTCGCACATTGTCACTCTCGGTGCGGCCAACTGGCTGACTCTCCTATGGGAGGCCAGAGAACTGAGGTCTGTAATTGTGGCAGGATTTGTTGGCTGCCGTCCACGCTGTTGTGGTCCAACCCTGTCAGCAGAGCCTCTTTCCAAGGATCTGACCACTGGCCACTTAACACGCTCTGCCTTACACACACACACACACACACTCACACACACATATATATACACACAAGGTAATGAAAGCACACAACCAACACCCGCTCACAAAAGCACATGCATTTGTGCATCTTAATTTAACTATATGGTCCTATTTTAGTTTTGGTTCACAATGTGCCGTTTGAAGAAGGCCGACTTGTGAGGGCTGTGTATTCCCATCAATCTATATTCAAACAGGCACTTTTAGATTTATAACGGACATGCTTATGAAGTGGCCATATTTTACTGCACTGCAGGAGCCACTTGGGTCCCATAGACGTTTGCCTTTGACTGGTTAAAATGTTAAATTAGGTCTCAGCTGCTTTTGTCAATCATTCTCATCCTCTCCCTCCCTCCCTCTCTCTCCTTCTCTCCCTCTCCGTCTCATTAAGACCATCCAACCCCCTGCCTCTGCTTCCTCCTGACTGCTCTTTGATCCCTGTGCCTGTTGAATGTTGAACTGAAGACTTACAGCACCATCGGTTCCAGTCTGTCATATTTCCATGACAGCACCAGTCTCCCCTTTCTCCCACCTAGTCAGGGTCAGAGGGTCAGAGGGTCAAAGGCTCCATGTTAATATGCTCTGAGGAACCAGTTGCACTAAAATGAAACTCTCAACCTGCTCTGATCTAAGACTGACATCCACAGTGACTTAAAAATCTAAACTTCACGTTGTATTAATATATAGATCTGTTATTGATGTATAGAACAAGGATATCAGATTTTGCAGGATTTGAAAACATATATTGTTCATTGTAAGATTGAAATTACTATAGTAAATAAAAATATATGAAATAATTAGGCTAAAAAATATGCAAAAAAACAACAACATTATTATATGAGTATTATTTGTTGCAAACAGAACGTGACTTGTGCTGTGCTCACCACCCACCACCCACCTCTGAAAGAGCAGAGTATCAAGAGGGTCAAAGGACAAAGCTTCAGAGAGACTCAGACACATTTGAGCCTCAGTCAGACCCAGACTCAGAAGACGAGTTAGTTGTGACCAAAATCAGTGACTATAGGAGACTTATCAGAACAGTTAGCTTAATTAGCATTTGTTCGCTAGATTGATAGCTTGTAACTGGCAGTGGATGAGTCAGTGTTGATGTGAGTCGACAGAATATGATGTATGACTCCCTGCGTCTCTGAATCTGTCACTGGTCCACTGCAGTCCTAAAGTGGGAATACACAGTCATGGACATGGGGACAAGGTCAGAGCGAGTCTTGAACAATGGATGTATTTTTTTCAGTAAGTCACAACAGTGACTCAGCATGAACACGACTGGGACTCAGCAGCTAAACAGAAGTCAGTCATCATTCATTTTATCATTTACACTTGAGCTTTTCCCATGATGACGTGTGAAAAAGTCTCTAGGGAATCCTTATTTAATTATTAAATGCTGAACACTTCAGAGCTCAATAAAAATAAAGTTATAAGAGCATTATTTCCTCTGTTTCTCACTGGCATATTGAGTGATTTAACAGCCGTTTCGGTGTTTGGTGATAATGCACTTTGTAAGAACAAGCTGGTTTGCTGAACGATTAGAGACCATGAAGTATCAGTAAGAAATCACAGCAGATGAAAGGCCTTAGCTCTTACAGTGGAGCTCAGGTCGTGCGTGTCATGTTGTACCAAGCAGCTCGGCTTAACACCTGCTTTTTCCAGGGAGAGCGTTACTGTCTCCAGGGTGAAAGGATCCTGTCATAAAACCAGCTAAGCGAGCGTGTGTGTGGGGTGTCTGTGGGTGTGGGCACATGAAAAAGTGTGTTGTGTCTCGGCACTCATGTAGATATGTGTGTGTGGACTCTCTTTCCAAGGGAAGTGGCTTTTATCCTGTGTCCGTTCAGCGCAGCCACTCGGTCGTGGAGCCGTGAAAGGGACACTATTCCCTCCAGCAGCAGACAGAGAGCCCCTTCAGCCCACCGGAGGGACTGAGAGAGAGACCCTCTGTGTCTGCATGTGAACTGAGGGGAGAAAGATTGCCATTGACCCTAAAGAAGGCGACGGAAATGGAGAGAGGCCAAACGTGTACATCTGGCTCTCATAATATTAGCGCTTTCACTGATCTAACCATCTAAGTACAGGGACACACACGACCAGCAACTGCACTGACTGTACCGTGTGTGTGCCTGCTGGATGTAAATGTGGATTTGCAGTGACATAAAGGGTGTGATCACACCTCCCGTTGGTTGTGTTTCAGTGGAAAAGTGAACTTGGTCGCACATTTGTGTGTTTGAGGTTCAAAACTGACTCACAGTAGCTTTTATTTATCATCTCTTGTCCAACCAGGTCAGTGATTTCTTTGCAGAAAGGAGTCCAGATATGTCAGATAACTTTCCCTGAGCGTGAAGACCAAGTCAGTTCTTTTCAATGGTGCAAACACCACAAAGAAAAAAACAAAACTCAACATCAGTCCAGACCTCTTTTGCTTGGGCTACGTGTTCCAAGCTTAAGGATCTGCTGGCTCTTAGAGTGAGCCTTTAGGCAAAAATGTAATCAGTTTATTTCAGTGGAATCACAGTGATCAGTGGTCATCTGCTGCTGCTTTGTGTAAGGTTTTAACTTTAACAAGCTGACCAACTGTAATCAGTCCTGACAGTACAAATCTTTGAGCAGCCAGTTTCCTTTTTTGTCATTCATTTGCCACAAACAAAACTTGAATCAATCAGTACATGACCAAAGAGGTGACGCTAACTCTGGATGGGGAGCCCCAATACTACAGTTTCACACTCAATTAACTACCAGTTTTCCCAGAAATCAATTCTTCTTCATCATGCTGTACCACTAGCCTCTACAAAAGGTTGTGCTCCACATACATGAGAAACTAAAAAAAAAAAGAGTTGATTTCTGGTAAAAAAAACAAAAAAACAATGACTTTATTTATTAATGACACAGCAATCTGGAAACATGTTATACTTAATTCCCACCAGCAATGTGTTCAGGTTGTGAAGCTTTAGTAATAACTAGTGCTAACACCTTGTATTTTTTTATGACTGCCTGTCCACTTAGTTGATAAAAGATGGATTCCTTGGCATTCATGTGTTGATTGATCTTTTATTAAATGTTTAACCTGAGTCATGCCGTTCACCAAAGATGGCAATCATGTCCAAACAAGTTCGATTTAATGTTGTGCTCTGGCACAACTGAAGTATAATGCTTTTTAATGCAATGGTGCTTGGTATCAGCTGGTAGGGTTTAGTGGTGTGAGGGGTTCACAGGAGTCCACCCTTAGATATTTATAACATATGTTTTGATTTATCGCTAAGTGTGAGAATTTTCCCACCTAATGGATGTGATGAGTAACAGTGTGTTTGCAGTCATTACATTCACTTTGAATGCTGAACTGAAACAAGAGAAAACTGCCATGTTTATATTGTTATTCAAAGTCGCCGAGAGCAGCAACTGCGGTGATGTCTTAGCTAGACATCTGTTACTGAAAAACACCAGATTAGAGTGTTTGTGTTTCTATTTTTCTTTTTTTTCTTTTTTAACTCTATTTACGTCATCTTCTATCAACAATCATCTTCAGCATGAAAAACCTGTTGGAGAAAACACAGCAAACTGTCTTTTTCTGCCGAGGCCCTGATAATCGGATTTCCAAGCTTTTCAGCAACATGATTCTCAGTGTAACTGTATCAGTGTCATTAATGTCATCCAAACACATATGCCAACTCTTTCCACTCCCTACTTTTAAATCAGTTACAAGTGTTTATCGGCAAATGCATGAGCCTGTTCTTTATCTTCTCAGTGGTATCCTGTGTGTTGTCATTGAAGGCCTCGCTGATCTCGAACAGACCCCATGTGCTACTTTTCTCTACTGTACTCTCTGGATGGGAGCCTCAGATGCTAGAGTCTGCGGCCCCCCCGGGCAAGACGCCAGCCGACCCACCAGAACATAACAATGCGAGGCGGTAATGGCTCCGGGCCTGATGTGGGGGCACTGTCCCCCGTGCTGCTGACCCCCACATATTTTAGAAGGTCTTAGGCGTTCAGTTGTCTGTCATGGCTCATTAGGAGCTTTAGAAATGAACTTGCACAGCAGCCTATCTCAGTGATTAATTAACATGGACAGAGAGAGGAACGTGAGGCAGATAGGAACGGCTGGGGCAAAGGTTCACTGATGGGATGATGGGAGGCGTTTATAGAAGTCAGTAAATACACTTGGTGGTGCACACACATTGTTGATTGGAGATGGGTAGGTTCCCCTGACGTCAGCAGCTATAAGGAGCCATGATTCTGGGTTTAAACACAGTTTCCTACTGTTTCCACAGGACAAGGTTACAACTCTGAGGAAATCACTCATATGTTTATTTATATCTTTACTTGTATGTGAATATTTACTCCACCACTCCTCTGCGACCACCATCTCCCCTCCCCAGTTGAGCTGACAGTCTAATGGGCTACCAGAGGTTATTTATAGATTCTTGGACTGTGCCCCATGGCCGAACATGCTGCATACCAGACCCAACTGATGAACACTGGAGATTGTTGCATGAAAAGTATGGGAGAAACCGCCCCTCCGCTCCTCTGAAGGGTGGCAGTGGTGTTTGTGTTGCCATGGAACTGCCTCCACCTTAAGAGGAAACATTAGTGTTTCACTTTCAGTAGAAGAAGATGAATGTTTTCGGATATGAACTTTAAAAAGGATTTATTCTGTCTTAAAAAGCTTAAAAGCTGCTGACTTATGGTCTTGGAAATCCACAAACTTCGTTCACTCACAATTAAAGAGCAATTTTAGTTGGAGAGTGGTAATTTAGTTGATTGATGAAGTGAAAATGTTGCATCGCCACAGAAGGTCTCAAGATGTCAAGAGAAATATTCCAGATTGGATTTTCCCATCTCTTCGACCACAGCGTTGTTTCTCGTGTGTTCATCCGCCTCCACCTCCGCTTCGTCTTACACCACAGTCATCCCGTCTGATCTCATGGTACTTTGTAGGAAGCCACCATTGCTGGTTGGTAATAGGAAGTTCCCATGGCGATGGGGGTCACTTCAGGCTATAAATAATTTGACCGCGCCATGATGGCCGGTCAAAGAGCAGGTGAGGACGCCTGCTCTGAGTAGCAGTGAGAATTTGTCACAAATTGTTCCCAGGCTCTGTCACAGAGGCAGAAAATAGCCAGACGGACGAGTTATTGGCTTCAGTTCTGGACAAAGTAACTGTTTTTACATGTAATTGGGTGGAATCTACTGATCGGGAGAAGGTTTGCTTTACAAAGTGTTAAATTACATAATTGCATCCAGCCGTGAAACAAAAATAAACCCTTCTAGTCTCTGCATAGCTGCTGGTTCTGTTGGTGTTGTCAGTGGTTTCATAATGAGTCATTTCACTCCAACACACTAACATCTACTTCAGAACAAGTTATTCTTCCTTTTTCAGAGGAAATGCTGAATTCCTGCTGCAGGCATACTAAGTCTAGGCTGACCATTAGCTTGTGGTGGTTGATGTTAGCTAGTGTTATTAAAGGGACAGTTTGGCCAGGGCCTGGCTACTTCCTGGGTGGAGTATGCATCTTCACATTGTGCCTGTGTGGCATCTCTCAGGCTTCCCTGTACAGTCATACCCATGTGAATGTGAATGTGTGGAGTTGTCTCTAGACTGGTGACCTGTCCAGGGTGCACCCCACCTTCATCCGGCTCCAGCCCCCCGCATCACTATGGTACTGACAAGCAGTATAACCAGTGAGTGGATAGTTTGGGTTTGTCGATTTGGGGATGTGTGAGTCGTGCATAGTGGGTACATTACCTGCAGTAGATTCTGACCAAACGTGTTTTAGCGAAAACAATCTCATCCAGCTCCACATTTTTTCAACCACAGAACTACTATTCCTATACGTTCTATGCTCTGTGCCATAGGGAATTGCTTTTTCCATAGGAAGATACACAGCTGATGTTCTATATTCTACAAGCTACAAAGAAGTTGTATCTGACAGCTTGAGCAGATTTGACTAAATAACACATGAGGCACAAAGAATTGGTTTGTTTTATGTATATATATATATTTCATAAAGATGTTCCTCCCTGTCCCAAAGGACTGTATGAATTTTCAGCCTTGTTTAATAGACTGTGTAATTCCCCCCCTTCCGCCCCCCAACCCTCTTCCTGACACTCACACACACAACTCAAACCCTCTGACAGTGGGCGTGGAGGTTATTACTTATTATACTTCTTATTCTGCTCATGAATAAGTAAAGAGGAGGCTTGAAACACACTCACCCACTTACCAGACACATACGAAGACACATGCACCTGCTCCTTGATGGCCCCTAGTTATGTACACACACACACACACACACACACATACACACACACGTTCACACCCATACACACAAACATGCACACAGATTCCCAGTCTCCTCCCTTTCATCCCCGCCTTGTCTTTGTCCTGATTGCAGCCCCAGGGGGTAGACAGTTAGGTGAGATCTCACTGCATGCGTAATGCCTCAGCAATCTATTCACACGGCAAAGTAATAGTGCACAATATTGAATCTCACACTTTTTGAGACATAGCTGTCCGCTCCACATTGTCATTATGCAGGGTTGTGGGGCATGAATAATCTCACCAGGGCTTCAGCTTGGTTTCAAAATAAATAATATTCTGTGCCTCTGATTCTGGCCCTCTCCATGCACTGTGGTCTACAGGAGTTATTTATTTATTATGTGACCTTTCTTGAGGAGGTCAGAGAAAGGTCTGAGGAACCTCTTCAATAATTAAAGGGGGTTTTATCTCTAATGTGAAGGCTCTCAGTGTCCACAAACCACTCTGCTCTGAGGTGTTGAGTGATGCCTGTGGAAATAGGAAATGAGAGTTTTTGTTTTGAATGCTGCAGCTGTAAGGGATACTATGACCACTGGTGTTTGTAATCTAATAATTGCAGTCGTTGGTAAGGTTATAAACAGTGTGTGTGTGTGTAATCTCACACTTGGTGTTGTGACATTTTGATGAATAATCCAATGAGAGAGTCATCCATCTCTGAGTCATGTCTCAGTCTGTCTCTTTGTCTCCTGTCTCTGTTTGCAGATTGCTAATCATTTACAGACGGAAAAGAAAGGAATGGGATATGATACCAGGTGATCAGGCGGAGGAAATCTTCAGCTTAACACGGACCATAGATGGTGGGAGGTGTTTATTCAAATATGTCTTTGTGTGACTTGTCTTTGACTTGTTTTTGTTTTTTTTTGTTTGTTTTTTTTTTAAATAAAACTCTTGAAAACCAACCAACAATCTATCGATCCTCTCCAGCTTCCCTTAGACCAAGACTATTTCACGTAACAGCTGGAAACTGTAGTTTTTAGCAGATCTTACACAAAAAGAAGTAAATTATTTTTGAATGGATTTTGCATGTTGCACCCTAGGGAGGGTGTAAAAACAGGCTCCTCTTCATGTTAATAGGGGAACATGTCCTCCAGTGCAACAGCATGGCTCAAAACAAGTGTTTTGAATAGATTTTACACCGTGGTGGATCTCCGTGGTACAGTGTGCAGGTACTTGAGGCAGTTTTTCATATTGATGGTTGGTTTTCATTTTCACAAGATTTAATGGCACAAATAAATCAAGAATATTTAACACTTATCCTTTAATATATTCTGTCATGTTTGAATCAATCATTCGTCTGTGTGTGAAAAAAGCTATCTTAAATGTTAAGAGCCTCTTCCTGCTTCTTAACTTTCTCCCAGCCTAAACCTAAGCCCTCTAAAACGCTTAAACTTGTACCATGCTCAACTGCACGGAAGCAGCTTTTAGTCCTAATGTTGCCGTTTAACCTCAAACATCTGTTTGTGCAGACCTGTAACCCTGCTCTTTTCCCCCAGCAGATTATTTGCCATGCTACATGGGAAGGCTCTGAACTCCACCCTGCTCTGGCTCCTCATCCCCATCGTCTTTGTTTCTGCCCATGGTCGCTCCTACCCCAGCTTCTCACGAAATGACACCGAATTCCAGCACCTGGTGCTCCACCCTGACCCCTCTGTGGGGACAGTGTACGTGGGGGCCAGGGACCACCTCTTCCAGCTGGATGGACTGGATGGGCTCCGGCTGGAACAGGAGGAGATGACAGGCCCGGTCAGCGACAGCAAAGAATGCCTTCCCCCAGTCACTGACGCCAACTGCCCCCAGGCCAGGAGAACCAGCAATCACAACAAATTGCTGCTGGTGGATCCAAAGGCGTTGGAGTTGATCACCTGTGGGAGCGTCCACCAGGGCACCTGCCAGAAACGCAGCCTGTCATCCATCAAAAAGGTTCTTTTCTCCACCGAGAGGCCAGTGGATACACAGTATGTTGCGGCTAATGATCCGTCAGTGTCAACTGTGGGGCTGGTGGTGGGGCTTCGTGGTGGAAGGACAGTCATGTACGTGGGTAGGGGTTATACCGCCAGCCACCCACCCATCTCTACCCGCCACCTTTCATCAGAACCCATCTTTTCCTACGAGGAGACCGCAAAACTTGCCGTGGCTGGGCGTCTGTCGGAGTATGACCACCATTTTGTGACAGCATTCACTCGGGGCACATATGTGTACTTCTTGTTTTACCGCCGTGACATCAAGTCGGCGTCGAGGGAGTACCGGACCTATGCTGCCAGAGTGTGCCTAGATGACACCTCCTACTATTCCTATGTGGAAGTTCCTCTTGTCTGCCAATCATCAACGTCTCATTCAAGGACGTACAACCTGCTCCAGGCCGCCCAGGTACATTCATATGTTTCTCCAAATGTTATTTGCATATCAACACTTCTACATACCATGAGGGAAGCACCAAATCCAAAAAGTGTATTTGCTTTGACACCAGAGAGCATGGATTTTAAGTCTTTCAGAATTGTTCCTCTGATACTGGCCTGTGTTTAATTTTCCCAAGTTTTTCCCACGCCTCTGTTGCAACAGGTGGGACAAGGTGCAGGCCGGGAGGGCAAGGATCTGCTGGGAGTCTTCTCCACCCATGTAAGCTCTACAAACAACAGTCCTTTGGATGCCTCTGCCCTGTGCGTCTATCCTTTGAATGAGCTCGACAGGCACATCGACTCTACCCGTGACCTCTGCTACACCCAGGTTGGGCGGGTGGAGGGAAGAGGGGAGGTGGCCTACATAGAGTACGAGGTGAAGTCCAGCTGTGCCAACCTGCCCCTGGTAAGGAAAATTTAAATAGTTTAAACAGTTGACCTTTTCTTTTATGGACTATAAGCAAATATTTGGTGGATTTTAAAACAAAGATTCTGTTAATACCTGTTTCCCTCTGGTCTCTTGAGGTGATTTGCATGCTACTGTGTTTTCTGCTTTGTGAGCATGGATAATTGCCTTAAAGTACATACATTAGAGCTATACATCATTATGAATTATTTCCTGCTGTCTTCCTGTACCTCGGATCTATTGACTCAGTCGGCTTCAGCATTCAGAGAAAGGCAAAACAAGGGATGACTTCACTGGCAGGATTAAGATGAGAAACAGGATGAAGTTGTAGCTATATATATATATAATGGATTGTTGGAAGTCTTGTAATGAGGCCCAGTGCCTTACAGATGCCCCAGAAGTGGCTTTGCCCAGCTGCAGCCCTCCAGTGAACCCCCCCACGCCGCTGCCCTGCAGCCGCTCGGGTCTCATCAGCCCTCAGAACCATTTAATGGGATCGTTAGGGATCAATAAACCAAACTAACCCTGAATCAGCTGCGCTGCTGCCTAATGAGCGCTGACAAGGAAGGATTGGAGTTCTTTTGAAACCCACTGACATAAGAGGACAGAGTAAGAGGGGGGTGGGGGTAGAAACATGGGAATAGAAGAGACTGTAGCACAGAGAGTAACAGTTAAGAGGACCACAGAGGAAGGAGATGCTGAGAGAAAAACAGAAGGATGATTGAAGTAAGAGAGAACAAGAAAGACGTATTAGATCACAGTCCCTCAGCCTTTCTTATTTTTTTAATAAACAAACTCTTAAGTAGACTAAAACTAGATGTCCCATTCTGCTTCCTCTGTCAGGGCCAATTATTTGGAGCCAGAGCTCAGAGACTTACTGGAAAGCAGGATTTGGAGCGCTTGTTTTGCGAGACCAAAAGAGCGAGTTGGCTTATCTGAATGAATCTGCTTTAACCTATGGTGCAATCCTCTTATGATGAATTAAGAGGATTCAGTGACTCTTAAGGAAGTGGTAGCAAAGAATGAAAGGCGAGTAGAAGGACAAACCAGCTAACAATACCCTTTCTGCTCTGGCCAAATTTTGTAGAATACCCTGAAGGCGTATCCCTGCGGCTCTGACCACACCCCTAGTCCCATGGCCAGTCGGTCACCTCTGGTAGCGAAGACCGTGTGGCAAACCTCGGCCGCCCGCCTCACTGCTGTGGCCGTCAGTGTCAGAGATGGACACAGCATCGCCTTCCTGGGAGACTCCAAGGGGACTCTACACAAGGTAGCTCATCCATTTTGCTGTCACGCTCCCTTTTTATTTTTGCGCCAGTTTCTTTATGCCTTTTCTTTATCAGCCTGTCCAGGCATGAACCAGGTGCCAGGCAGGGAGACGCCCGCACAAATCAACAGTGCTTCCCAGTTAAATCAAAGACCTGTGTGTCATGGGAATATTTAGACCATTAGGTAATATCTAATGATAGTTTCCTAATTTCCAAGTCACCGCAACCACACATGTGGAAGGCCTTTATACTCTCATCCATACAGCCCTGCCCTTGAGGCCGTTCCCATCTGCTCCTTTTCAGTTCATCTATGAATCATTTCTCAGTGAAACAAACGCACCTCACACCACATTAACCTTTTTTTTTTATTTGTCTAAGTCCATGCCAGTTCCCATATACCTCAGCATCACTGTGGTGCTGATTGTGATTACAGCCTGGAGGATTCCAGTCATTCTGACATTCACCACGTTCCAACACACACAGACTTGCATACCAGCATGATCCCATGCTTAATGCATTTACTTTTTGTTCTGTGGACTTCAGTATGTGACTCTTGGAGACTTGAGCTCAATGCATTTTTGAGTTAATAGTGGAGGTTTTCTTGGAAGGATCGATGGAATGAATCACCAGAAATAGATTTGTGATTTATCAAAGTCTGAATACTGCTTTTTACTGTATTATCCTAAAACATTTGCCCATCACCCCCTTTAGAAAAAAAACATCTGCACAGATCTGATACATGCAGTGGTTGAGGTAAGAGGCTTGTAGACGTTACTCTGCAGTGAGATATTCAATGAGATGGTTACTAGGCCTGTTTTATTGTGTGTGTGAAAGAGAGGGAGAGAGAGAGAGCGACATCAGAGTCAGACACAGTACTTTTAGGTGGCTGATCAAAGCAGCACCCCATGTAGCCATCTCAAGTAAGCTATTGTAACAGGATTATCGTATCACAGCAGGTCAAATTCCACAGTGTCCAGATGCAGGAATCTCTGTGAATGTGAGTGTGTGTGTGTGTGTTTGGGATGGTCAGTAATTAGTGTCACCAGCTCAAGTTCAGTCCATCCATAGAACTGTCCAGTTGGAGTTATAGGAATAGTTCGACATTTTCGACAGCTTAGCATAAAGAATAAAAGCATGGGGAAACAAATATATCTATATATATATCAAAAGTTGCTGTTGGATACAAAAGTTGTATTTAGTTTTGAATCTGTACAAAAAGCAAAGTGTTGCATGTTGCACTATGTCTGTGTGGGGACCAATGACTGGAGTGTTGTTTTCCCTGTCATCACTGTGAGGTAACCAGGGTGTGAATAAAACATTCACTGTGCTCCTTGATAATTTAACTCCTCGGTCTGATGGAGGTTTCACCATCAAAATAAGGTCTGTTTATGAATATGACATTCAGCAGGACAAAGTCACGCCCCTAAACTGATGCATGAATGTTGAAGATAAGGTGCAGAGGAGAGACATGAAGCAGATACCTCCCCTCCTTAAGAGTACCCCTATTTACAGGTATGATGCCTCTGCTTAATTACCCTGAGATAAACAAAGTCAACAGGAATCAGAGGTCTGACAGCATCAGCATCCCTTTTATACTGCGTTTGTACCATTTAAGAATTGTGTGTTGGAATAAAGGTGCAAAATACTCTCTGCAGAAAAGCAGTGACACTTAAATGTGAACAAATATTGTCTGATAACCATGCTCAAATGAGAAATCTATACAGCACACATGATGAGCTCCCTTTCTCCTGATGCCTTTTATTCTTTCTGTTGTCATATATTAGTTAATAAATCTTTCAGATGAACAAAAGCATTTTGGGTTTACTCCACTTTAGTCGACTTGAGATTACGGGTGGAGCAATATTATTTGGAGGAGATAAGTGTAGTTTGTATGGACCGGTGAGTGTTGTTTTAACAGGTTTAAAAACAAAAATGGAACCATGTCCTTTAAAACACCATCGTATCCTCCGCTCTGTACAACATGCAGAACAACAAACTGCAGAAATGTATCTAAGTCACCAAGCCTAACGGAGCATCTTCCCA
Organism: Selene dorsalis; assembly: GCA_900303245.1. Lineage (NCBI taxonomy): Eukaryota > Metazoa > Chordata > Actinopteri > Carangiformes > Carangidae > Selene > Selene dorsalis. Next base: position 27,971 of record OMNW01004660.1, on the reverse strand, counting down.
ATGCCATTATGTGGTGAGTGTATCCTCCTAATGGGACAACTGGTTCTCCATGCTGTTCACAGTGATCAAGTGAGAGCCTTATGGAAAGAGGCATGAAAACCTCTGCTAATCTCATTAACATTAGGGAAACATGAGAGTTTGAAGGCCTGGGAATCACTTAAGCCAGAGGTGTCTTCCTGTGCTTCATATTAGATTTGACTGTGTGGTAATCACATTCATGGCCACTTCTGCTGCAATCCTGCACAAGCATGATTAGATTTGCTTTTGATTTGTAAGCTGAAGAAGATATTCCTTTTGTGTTATTTTCTTTTTTAACAGCCCTTCATTTTAGTCCTGAAACACATTCGGCTTTTGTCTAAAAATGTTTGAAGATATAAATCCTTTAGTAGTGACAGTTTTACAACTATTTCTTTATTTGTCATTTGTTTTTCAGGTTTATCTTGGCCAAGATGGTACGGTGGAGGTATATGCAAACACAACGATCCATCCGAACTCACCCATCAACAGTGACCTTGTATTGGATCAGAATGGAGCACACATCTACCTCATGACCAAAACTACTGTAAGTCTATAAATGATGCAGTTAAACAGTTATAGTATGATAAAGTTATAAATAAATAAACAGAAAGTGGAATCCGGCAATCAATGTTAGAAAGCAAGCTTTCACAGCTTCATGTGCTTTCCATTAAAACTACTCAACAGATGTACGAACAGCCTCTTGGCCATCCTGTCCATCCAGCCACTCGCCCAGATGTCTCCATACATGAGTCTGAACATGGGCTGTCATTCATCGTCACACAATGTTGTCTGTCAGGAGTTTTTTCAGGCTGTGATACTTCCCCAAGCTGCGTCTGCCTCACTGCAAAAGAGGGTAAAAGAATGAGAGGCAGAGAGCATAAAAGAAAACAGAGAGCCCAGCTGGCTGTCAAGGTCAAAGGTCACCAACCCCACTGTGATGGGTACAACAGTCAGCAGGAGGTGTAAGGTCAGACATAACAATGGTATTGATCAGAGAAAGTGGCCTCCATTGTGTCGGCACACTCCCTATAGAGTGTCTCTGTGTGGGTAGCTGTAGAAGCTGATAAATGGATCTGGGAAACTGCCGGACTTCACAAGAATGGGTTGTGTCGCTTTTAAACCGCTGAACATCTTAATCTAAATGTCCTGTAGCTTCAGGTTAATACTCTCATGTAAACAAATGAGTTTAAACACAAGCATCACACTCATAAAGCTACATGACAGGACATATCAAGAATAAAAACGGGATAAAACCTGATCACTGTCAACTGTTGTCAGAGTAGGAATACACTTTGGAATAGAGTTAACTAGTAAGTGGGTGTTGAATTAGGCTTTAAATTGGTCAAAAATTCCACCGACATTACGCGAACTTGAAGCTTTACTCACATGCTGCTAGCGCTAACACATCAAGTTCTGGTACTTACTACAGAAACATGCCTCTGAATAAGGACACTGTCGTTGCAGGTAGAGAAGCGTCCAGTGGCAGAATGCGGAGATCACATGGACTGTCAGTCCTGTCTGTCTGCCAAAGACCCCTACTGTGGCTGGTGTGTCTTGGAGGGAAGGTGTGTTACTGTGCATGTGTTTTTAAGAAAAATAACAATAATGTGATCATGTGAACGCTGTCATGCTTTCACTCCCTCGTTCCCGTTCTCTTACTATCTGTGGTGTTTCAGGTGTGGTCAGCGGTGGGAGTGCCAGCGAGGGTCTCTGCAGGGCCAGTGGCTGTGGAGTTTCAACCAGACGCAGCAGTGCCTCAGTATTCAGCACCTCAGCCTCTACAACATCAGCCGCGGGGAGAAAACTGATGTAATGCTGGGGAGAGAGTGGGGGGATCCAGAACTGTTGCATCTTGTAGTCTATTTTGAATTCATGTATCTTACACATTGTAGTTTGATTAATACAAAAGTATTTTATCTGTCTTTAGTGCAGTGACAGGCAGAACTGAATTATTTCTGTTTTCCTATTTTTCTTATTTTTCTTGATGTCTATCCCCCTCCCTCAGATCACAGTGTCAGTAGCCGGCCTCCCCAGTCTAGGAGATGGAGAGCTCTATTCTTGCTTCTTCCAGGACACAGAATCCCCTGCCTCACTCACTAACACTGGTGTTACATGCTCCACCCCTGATGCCAGCAGTCTTCCTCCCATTGCCCATGGAGATGGTGAGTGTCTAAAGTCAAAAATTAGAAATTTACAATAATGAAAAAAGCAGTACTGCAAGGCTTTTAAAAAAATGCAGAAAAATTGATATGATTATAATGATTTTTTTTTTCTTGATTGCAGAATTTGTGATGGTGACCCTGTCACTGCGTTTCATAAATGTGACGGTGGCAGAGACAGAATTCACCTTCTACAACTGCAGCTTGGTACAGGAGCTCTCTGGACGCAGGCCGTGAGTACACACACCATCACACACACACACACACTGAACTCTCAATATCAGAAGTGAGAGCAACGGCAAAGTGTGCAATAATATTAGTGATATAAGTAAAAGTATATATATAGATCACATTTTTGCTCTCACAAATTTTTATCATGATTTGTTTGGTCTTTCCTGTGCCCCTACTTTGTCCTTTGCCAGATGCCAAGGGTGTGTTAGCAGCCGCTGGGGGTGTAACTGGTGCATACACCAGCATGTATGCACACACAAACAAACCTGCAGCCAAGGAGGCACTATCTACAACCGAAATGTGAGTCCACCTTAAGTGTGAAAAGGAAAGATTTTGATTGCATTTAGCTATGTATTTTAATTGAAGATGGATTTTAAAGGTTGTATTTGTATAATGTAGAGAAACACTGTGCAATGTAAACGCATTAGGTTTGTTTGGTCAAGTGTTTATCACACTGCGGTGTGAACCATGGTGTACATATTGGTCTGTGCATGTTCTCTCTGTTTGCTTTGTTTGGTGTAGTGTTATGTTTGTTTTTTATGTTTGCTGTTAATTTTTTATTTTATTTTTTTTCCATGAATCTTTTCCTTAATGTCACCCATGAGTTGCTTCTTAATGTATTTGCATACCCTTTTGTTTTATCCTAATATTGTCTCCTCCCCTGCCTTTCCCTTGTTCTTTTCCTTTCCTCGCTTGCTCACTTGTGCTACTCCATCATCAAGTTCAAACCTCCAACACCCACCATCCCACCACCTACCAGAAACCTGATCCCTTTACCGCCCACTGTCCGGGCCGCTCCCACAACAACAACAACAGCAACAACAACAACAACAGAAACAGCAACAACAACACAGCCACCACCCACAGAAATACCCACCCCAACCACAGCAGCTGCCCTTTCTACTGCCACCACAGTGACACCTAACACCACCCCTAATGCTGAATCTACAGAGCCCCTCACCCTGCCCACAACTTCCCCCTTTGTCACGACACAGGCCACCACCGTCCACATCGACGTCACCACCGTAGATGGGTCCCTTTCTGATGCTGAGAGAACAACAGGATATGGTGCCACTGCCACTACAAAAGGTTTTTCAGAGGATGATGACACTGACAGCTTAAATATAACTGATGAAACTCTCCACACTACATTACCCAGTAGCACTAGTGGCCAGGTAGACTACGACTTGAGATTTTTAGAGCTCTCCGGTGAAGCGGTGAGCTCTTCCTCTGATGCAAGCTCACCTACCTCCAGTGAGGAGACCCTTTCAGTAGACCTGTCTGTCAGTGACAGTAGGGACCCTAAAGAGGCCGACTCACCTCCATGGTTAAGTGAGTGGGAGAAGCCAGAGGGAGAGACTGAGGTGGACTCCGCAACAGGTTCAGTTGTTGAAGGTGCCAGTGAAACCTCGGTCATCTATACACCTAAAACAGTTGGTGACCTCAACTCTGAATCTACAACAAACTACCAATCAGATTCTTCGACTGACTCTTATTTCCTGGTGAGTGCAGAAACCACGTGTGTAGCCAGTTATAAAAATGTCGACCCGGTCACCATTGGAAACTGATTTATTTTCTTGCTTACTGTTAGATCAGAGGTTTGATACCAGACTGTTCTCAGTCTGTGATAAATATGAAGCTACAGTTAATCACACTCCATGTAAATTCTGCCATTAGGGGTTTTTCAATCAAAACAATCACACACAATGGTGTTGGCTGTCGTTCTGGAATAGCGTGGGATCATGGGAGTTGTTGTCTTCACCACCACTGGATTTCTTCATTTTCAGTCATCCAGGAGGTTTTTACCACGAGCTGAATTATCCACAGAGGTGTCTTCCTCTCCAAAACAAACAGACCCAGTGTCTATAATTACTATTTTGTTAACGCTACACAGCAAACACGATTATTTTTTCACAACTTAAAACCAGATGTTTAGGAGGTTTTAATCGCCAGCCGAATTATCTGCAGAGTTGACCTCCTCTCCATAATAAACAGACCAAACAGAAACAAGCAGTTTGATATTGAATATGAGTAGATCACAGATCCAGTTCAGGTGGCCCAGAAGCAGTCTATCATTTGCTGGGGCTTTTTCTCTGATAACCTAAGATCTAGATGTTTGATTTTTGTTTGGTGTCTGTTTGAGGTGGTGTAAGGTTTAAAAAGTATCTTTAAAATGCATCTTAAAACTGGATTAAAGGCAGTTTTCTGCTTTTGACAGGCAACCACAATGCAGACACATGCACATAGGGAGTATGACATCACTGACAGGCGATCAAATACCTCCTATTACCAGCGATCATTACCTGCCATCGAATCTGAGAGGTTTGAGAAATGTTGGAGACATTAGGGATATTGTGAATACATAACTCTGTTCCATAGGTCTAATCATTTTTAGACATTTTACTGTAGCTTCATTGAGCAAACATATATGAGAAGTATCAATCTACTTGACTGTCTTTAAACAAAAAATGTGCGTTCCCGAAAAATGTTGAACTGTTCCTTTTAAAGCACTCAGTAATATCGGAAGATTAAAATTCTAATCTGGGGTCTCTGTGTGGTTTAACTACATGTATGCTGCCGTTGTAGATTGACTACTCCATTTCAGTAGCTGTTATCTTTATTAACTCTCCTGTCAACAGGACATGACTGACGCAAAATCAATGTAAATTCAGATGTGAGGATGGAAGTGAGAAATCCAAAGCACACACACCTGACAAATCTTATTGACTCGTCCACCCACTCCATATCTTTCCTGTTCACTTGATTCAACGCTAGCTGCAGATGATTATGTCACACACATTCAGAACATACATGTCGTACTGCCAGCTAAGGAGAAAGCTAGGCTGCTACCCCTTTGTTTTTATATATTATCATGTTCTGCTTGTGTGTCTTGTTGTGTTGTGTTTTTTGTTGCCTAGTTTTGAGTTTATTCATTTTCTTTGCCATCATTTGTTTTCAACTTTCTTTATAGGAACCAAATCAGAAATCATGGAACTTTTGATTCTATTATTATTGAATGATTCCCTCCACAGAGTATGACCAGCAGTATGTGGACCATCGTAGCTGACTCCTGTAAAGAGGCAAATCTAGGCGGTCTGCCCCTAAACCTGGTACCAACTGTACTGTTTTAGTTTGGAGGAGTGAGTGTCTATAGCTGATTTTCATGGTTCCCTCAGTTCCCGTCAAAGGAATTATCAACATTTCACTAAAACCCTTTGATATTGACATGATGTTGATTATTTACAAGTTTGTTAAGATCATGGTGTAAAGACTTGACTGACCTGCTCAGACGCGAACCTCTTCAAACATGGTATGAACAGGATCGTGAACTGTCATCACAGCAGTACAACACCCAACATAACTCTAAGTTTACTTGTCCCCATGATTATTACAGAGCAGGTTTCCACATACTGTTGGTCATGCATAATTATGAAATTCAGATTTAGGTCTTAAAGGTACTGTTTTTCTATGTGTAGACATGTCTTACTGTAATGGTTTTATCACTAGGAATGTCCATGTGTGGAGAAAGTTCAGGATTCCTCTCTCCTCCCTGTCAACGTGGAGAGGAAAATCACACTGGTGGGACAACATCTGAACCTGTATCAGGTAATGTTATCAAACATAGTCAACAACCCTTTACCATGGTAGAGTGCGACTGTATTAAAGTTGTTTTCATGGAGGTTATTTACTGTATAGGATTTTTGAACTTAAAAACGTGTCAGAGTTAAAAAGCTCAGTGTCTTTACCACTTGGCAAGTGATTTCCCTGGGTTATGGGTACAGAGTAAATGCTTAAGACTTCAGGGTGGTTGTGGTTGTGTTCATCCAGGATGAGAATTTGGATTATGAATGTGTGCTGGACATCGAGAACCAGTCGGTGGTGGTGGATGCCTACGTGGAGCCGGACGCCACACAGCCATCTGTCTTCTTTATCACCTGCCAACCGCACCAGGTCAGAAAATGAATGTAGCCATTTAACTCGGTGTGATTTAAGTCTTCAAGTCTGGAGGTAACGACAAGGACACAACACATATTCACTCTTATGAATGGTGTGTTTTAACTTGGTGGTCAGAGTTTTTATTACATGCACAATTTAAAACTACAAATCCTCCAGACCTCCTTCATTCATGAAACAATTTGCTAATGAAAAATGTAGCACTCTGACTGTGTCAGTAAATGCACCATTTTGCGAGTTCATGAACTGTTACACAAAATAATGGGATGCAGTAAATTCAACCGGCGGTAAACAGGTCACAAGCCAATCTCTTATCACACCAATGAATCAGTGGCAGGCTGCATTCACAAAATTCTGTAAACTCTTGTCCCTTGAGTCCGTATGTTTGTGTTTGCATGTGTGTGTTTCATTAGCTCCTATAACCAGATAATTTGACAGATACTTTAACCCGGTTACACATGGCTGCGCATAACATCAGCTCATATACTATATCACATGTGCTCATGGTGTTGATGCTGTGCACGGCTGTTTTTCAGTATGCCTACTCTGTCCTGATGGAGGAATACCCAGCCATGATCAATGTGAGGAGAAAAAACAACTTCCTCATTGACAGCGCTGACGACCTGTACGGTGAGTGTTTTTTTTTTTTTATGTCTCTGATCATGTGCATGTGATAACACAGAGTAATGGGTACATATTATAAAAATAACTGTCTTCTCTTATCTCCAGTTTGAAGTTTCTTTGGCAAAATCCTGACCAATCCCAAATTGCCCCAATGTATCAATTGAAAAATATAAAATACTAAATTGAATGGTTGTGAATGTGGCCTCCACTGTAAACCATGTAGACTGCGTGCAGTATGTTCACAATAAATGACAATTTATCCTTACAGATTTCCTTCCTCTTCTTGTTTCAGTGACTCTGTTCAATTGCTCAGTGGGGCGTTCAGACTGCAGCCGATGTCGCACCGCTGACCCCAAGTACGGCTGTGTCTGGTGTGGTGGTGTTGACAGCTCTCACTGTGTCTACCAGGACTCCTGCACTGATGAGATCAAACACACCTGCCCTGCACCTGTTATTCACTTTGTAAGATTTTTTTACTTCACGGTTTGCTTTGCTTTTCCTCTATGAAAGAGGAGGAAACGTAGGAAGAATTAAGCACATAATGATTTTACCAACTCTGTCAAATTTAGACACATTTAAACAATATTTTATATTATGTTGTTCGGTGTATGTAATGTATCTAATAGTGTAATCAAGTTTTCATTTTTGTTAACCTCATGTTTGTTCATCTGCAAAGTAATTAATTCCCTTTAGCTGTAAAATAAATGTAATGTAAAAAAAAAAAAAATAGGTAAGTTTCTGAGATTTTCACCAATTTTGTAACTACAGCCATCCGTGAACCCGTTTTCATGAATCATACTGACCAACGGCCACTTTACTAAATGTCCATCTTCATGTCACATTATCTGAGGCATTATGTGGTAAATGCAGTAAGTGAAGAACACTGTAGGATATACATTTCATACTTTGGGCCGTCTCGTGTTTCAGCTGGACCCAGTATCTGGTCCCGTAGAGGGAGGGACAGTCGTGACTATTTCAGGCTCCAACCTCGGCCAGAGAGCTGAAGACATTCAGAACTCAGTCACAGTGGCTGGGGTCCCATGCAGCGTCATCCACAGCAGATATGAAGTCTCCTCAAGGTGAGGCATCACTACACATGAACATAGACACCTGCATGTGAAATATTTAAACCTTTTTTTTTTTCATTTTAACAACTTATTGTATCTTATAGGATTGTGTGTGAGACGACAAGCAGCGGAAAAGAGACGAGCGGCCAGGCTTCCGTCAGAGTGAGAGGAGGAGGTCTGGGACTGTCGGCTCAGATCTTCAGCTTCCAGGTAATCTCAGCAGTCAGTGTGTTTACACACACTCACCTAACGTGGTTACTCAGAGAAATCTGACAGTGTGTTTACATGCACCATCATAATATGGTCACTGAATAAATACCAAATAAATCTACTTCCTATGTAGCAGGTCAATAATGAGACTGCTTCACTATCCATGACTTTTTGAGAGAACATCAAAATTTCAGCTAGTAGTGATAAAATACACTTTTAGTAATTTATTTGTCTCATCACCCTCCAATGAAAATCTGAAATTTTCAACGTAACAAAAGACATGTGATGTGAGACATGTCAACGCCATGACTGTGTTTCTCCACCTTCTAAATGAAGTGAATAATAGATTAATTCAGTTTCAGCAGGTTCAGACAGCAAGAGATTCCTTACTCATATAATCTGAAGAACCAATCCATCAAGTTGTGGGGTTTGGGGCGCAGGGCTAAAGAAAGCTGAAACCTTGTCAGGACAGAGAGCAAGAGGTTGCGTTAGCACAAGTGCTAATACCCTATGCCAGCTATGCTGTTGTAATGATTCAGCGAATGAGTCAGGGACTCTCAGTCTCTCTAAAGTTCCCAACTATCTTGATACTCTCTGATCCAGCACTACAGGACCAGCAACAACTTTTTCCCCTGCCCACCACCAGAGCAAGCAGCTGTAGTTGTGGTAGGCTGAGCACAAAGCCTAATGCAGAATTTCTCAATGAGGAAGTAAATGTAAAGTTTTTGTTTTTTTTCAGTTATTGTGTGTGGTAAAACCAAGTAACCAAAATATGAATCATAGTTCAAAGCATGTCTGGACAGGAACTGTAAAACACAATTACACACATTTTCTGTGTAACTGTGACATCAGGTTTCTCTAATTCCCTAGCACTAATAAGAAGACAGGGCTCCTTGTGTACTTGGTGTTAAGTCAGTTTCAACAGAAAGCTGACCTCAACCTGGTGCTGAAGTGCATGAAATTCACTGATTATCTCCAAAAAGGACTGAAACACCCTGTCAGCATGCCTGCCTCGGTCCTGCAGGAGTTTATAACTACACAGGAGCAATTAAACAAGCATTTTGAAAACAAAGACGTCTCCAGGGTCTTTTTACACTCACTTCACAAGCAGCACTTGTTTTGATTTCTGCCATGTTTATGTTTCCCCCCCGTGTTTGCATCAGTTACATACTGTATGTGAGAACACAGTAATGACTCCTGGGTGTGGACCAAAGCAGACGGACCAAGACTTGGCTGAGACGGGGGTCCCTTGGTATTTCTCAAAAACTTCATCCTGAACTGGCCCATTAGGAGAAAGTGATACAAATGTGATTAGTCAGCAGACAAATACGCCTTTCAGGAAGCCCCAAGAACAAATGGATGGTTTTAACAGTCCAGAAATGTTTAATGTCCACGTTTGTTTATCTGAGAAATATAAAACTGCTCTCTCACAGAGCCAATCAACGAAACGACAGCGCTAAGGGGCTTCTGTTAATTAGCCTGCGTTTGAGATTGTGAAATGTAAATGGACCACTCCAAATCATCTCCTGCTTTTCATTAGTGTATAAGGTCTGTAGGTTTGACAACAGCCTTAATTAATTGGCCCATGTGACAAGCAGATTAATTGTTATACTAACTGGCTGTGAGGAAACCCTCTAGTGTTTCCCAGAATGCCCCTTGTGTCTTATTCATCTTGCCAATAAATCACCCCCTCAGTATCAGATTATTGATTATACTCTGTTTTTATCTCGCTCTTTCATCTTTGCACCCCACCCTTCTTCTCCATCATCAGGACCCTGTGCTGAGCAGCATCTTCCCCCAGAGAGGGCCCAAGGCAGGGGGCTCCTCTCTTACCATCAGGGGTCGGAGACTGAGGACGGGACACCCGAGTGAAGTCAGCGTACTAATTGGAGGAATTCCATGTGTGGTGTAAGTGCCTTGAATTAACACAAGAATCTTCCCTTTTCGTGAGCACAGATGATGCATTCAAATGTTTTATTTGTTTGTGGGAGAAAATTTGCCTAAATGTTAAAGACTAAAACGTCTCTTTCTCTCAGGCTGAGCATCCAGGAGGATCAGATCAGCTGTCTGACCAAAGGCAGCAACAGAACAGGAGAACACGGCATCACTGTGAGGTTTGGAGGGGCAGAGCGCCACCTGCAGGGTCTGGTCTATCATTACACCCCCAATCCCAACATCACAACAGCTGCTCCATCTAAAAGCTTTCTCAGGTGCAGTGCTGGATCTCATTTAACTGAAGTAACTGTAGCTTAGGGTGCCATGGTTTTTCACAGACCACGCAATTAAACTTTTTTTTATATTAAGACAATATCCTCAGTGTGTACAGTGAAAAGGTCGACACAAGGAGAGTGTTTCTTGTTTAATGCTGGACCACCAACTAAATTCATCTACCTCCATTGTGCTGGAGCAATTTCACAGACACATACTTCCAGAACAGGTTTCTCATGTTTTATTCATGAACTGATGAAACTTGAAACCCTGAGTGAAAAAAGTCCACCTCTGTGAATCACTTACAAATCCCAAACAGAAAATATCACAGCACTTCACCCATATAGGCCTATGGTCAAATCCGCTGATGGTGGAAGACTATTTTAACATTGATAATCTACTACAAAAGAGTATTGTGATTCTCCAGTTGAAATATTTGGACTTTGACTGCTGACAATAATATCAGATCAGCTTGACACATTTTGTTCCTGATCACTGTAAGATCACAATGTTACATTTAAATAATAAATGAAGCTGTTTAAATTGGTGTCAATCAACCTGCAGTGTCACTATCAGTGACATGTGTTGAATAACAATAGGAGCGTAGTGTTTTTCCAGTCTTTAACGTAACATGAGACTTTGTGTCTCTCCTCTGCAGTGGAGGCAGAATCATCAGAGTTTCTGGTCAGAACCTGGATGTGGTCCAGGAGCCAAAGATGCGGGTCACCCTCAGTCCTCCTGATACTCTCCCTCCCAGGAGGAAAAGGAGCATTAATAGGAGGAAGGGGGTAAGCGTGAGTGGAGGACAGGATCACCAGGGTCCACTGAAAAGATGGAGGAGGATCGTCCCAGACGCAGACTGTCCTGAGGGGACTCTCTGCCATGTCAAACAGGTGTGGATATATAATCATGCAGAGATGAATATATGCATGTGACATGTGTTTTCATCATTTCCTTGTGTTCTCCTCCAGTATGAGTCTCACTGCACAGTCAACAGCTCCTCCCTCATTTTGTGTCCAACCCCGGCGGTTGGTCCGGAGGCCAGGAGAGCTGGGGTCAAAGTTCACTTCCTGCTGGACAGCCTCCATTTTGACTTCAGCTCTGTGGGGAATGAAGCTTTCAGCTACGAGTCCAACCCGAAGCTCTACCCACTGAACCAGAATGACCCCAACAAACCGTACCACCACAAACCTGGCAGCATCATCTCTGTAGAGGTGGGAGTCAACACTCATTTATTCATCTACAGCTGAGACTTAACTTTCTTCTTCTTACTCCAAACTCTGTCTAAAACGTTGTCCGTGTGAGAGCTGATGTCCAGCAGCTTTGAAAAAAAGTTTCAGTGTTGCAGTTATCAACACTGCAGATGATCTTAGATCAGATAAAAGGGCCTGAGTAGAGAACAACAAGGAGCAACTAAAGACCAGCTTGTCTCAAGTCAAAACCTGGAAGTCTAGTGGACTTCCAGGTTTTGACTTGAGAGTCATGTTTCAAACATATTTTTGTGTGCATTCACCAAATTTGACAAATTATTAAAGTAGAACAGAAAACATAGTTAATGCTGATATATTTGAAATTCTATGTTTTTCACTGTTAACCATTTACGTGACTTTAAAGGTGAAATGATGAGGTGTGCCTTGGCACATCACACTCATACTCACATCTAAATCAGTGTAGAGTCAACACTGAACTTCTGTATGTGTTTATTGAAAGAAAGTCGATCTGCACTTTATCATAGCTGACACAAACTGTCAGACCAAGGTTTTATAGCTTACGTATGTTCAAGTTGAGAATGAGATGAACAGCAAATATAAAACAGTGATTCAATATGTATTGTGAATTGAATATAAAATACGTCATAACAAACACCTCATCCTTCACACACTGCTTGCTCCAAGGTCTCATTCTGTTCTCGATCCTGTTGATTAAGTTAAAATGTTGTTTAAATGTAAACGAAAGTTAGATGAAACACGTGTGAAACATTTATTGTTGTTCAGATCCAAAACATAATTTCCCCTCACTACATTACTGTGATGATTCAGAGTCATGCCAGTTTCAGTTTGGCTTGTGGCAAGTAACTAAGCTCCAGCTGATGTAAGACAAGATGAAAGATAACATTAGAAATCTGCTCACCTACATAAACATAAATTTGAATATCTCATCATATTATCATCATCATCAAGTTGAAGCTGTCCGATTTTGTCAAGCGCAGTCTCACAGCCTCTGAGTCATGCTGTTTCTTCCTCTTTTAGGGAGAAAACCTGGATCTCGCCATCTACAAACACGAGGTTGAAGCTCGGATAGGGGAGGGGATGTGTTCAGTCAAGACTCTGACCCACAACCACTTGTACTGTGAGCCACCAGCCCAGCAGCCCTCAGTGGCAGCCAGTAAGAAGCAGGACGGCCTGGACAGTCTGCCAGAGTTCACGGTGAGTGTATGGTAGAGAATTTCCAGCTCACATCCATTCTCAGTGTGAACCGATTGACGCTTCATGTTTTAACTCAAACCCAACACTTTTTCTGTGTCTGTGGTTTCCAGGTGAGAATGGGGAACCTGAACTTCTCCCTGGGCAGAGTGCAGTACGACAGCCAGCCTCAGTCCACATTTCCTCTGGAGGCTCAGGTGGGAGTTGGGGTTGGAGCCTCCATCGTGGCTCTCATCGTCCTCATCATAGTGCTCATATACAGGTAAACACTTCTACCTTTTAGTTATTTCACCTTGAAGTCATCTGCCCAACCATGCTGTCCTAAACAGGTTATAATTTTTAATGGGTTATATATCTGCAAATATGATTCTGCCTCATCCTCTAACAAACAAGTTTCTGAATCTAAATGTTGCATATGCATCGTTGTTGTTTGTCAGGAGAAAGAGCAAACAGGCCATGAGGGACTATAAGAAGGTGCAGATTCAGCTGGAGAACCTGGAGACCAGTGTGAGAGACCGCTGTAAGAAGGAGTTCACAGGTATGATCCAAACCGTCTGTCCCCCAACATAAGGAAAACAAACAGTGAGACTGAAGCTTGCTAATACACCACCTTCATCCCCTCCCTTAGACCTGATGACAGAGATGATGGACATGTCCAGTGATCTGGTGGGTTCAGGAATCCCGTTCCTGGACTACAGGGCGTATGCTGAACGCATTTTCTTCCCTGGCCACCAGGAGTCGCCACTGAGGCGAGACCTGGATGTTCCTGAGAGCCGGAGGCAGACGGTGGAGCAAGGCCTGGTTCAGCTGTCCAACCTGCTCAACAGCAAACTGTTTCTCACTAAGGTCAGCTAATAATGAACCCTAGTTAAATAGATACATGTTTTGTTGTCTCTCTTAGGGATTCACCTCACTTAGACAGTTTGTTTGAGGATGTTATAACCTTGTGTCTCTGGTGTATAAACACTAAGACTGATTTCCCAGAAAACCACTTCTCCCAATGACTTGTTGTTACAGAAGTTTCTTTTTGCTCACATCTTTTATTCCTGTGGTCACTGCAGTTTATTCACACTCTGGAGGTGCAGCGGACCTTCTCTCCCCGGGACCGGGCTTACGTGGCCTCTCTGCTGACTGTGGCCCTGCATGGTAAACTGGAGTACTTCACAGACATCCTGAAAACGCTGCTTAATGACCTTGTGGAGCAGTATGTTGCCAAGAACCCCAAACTGATGCTGAGGAGGTGAGGAAGAGAATCTGTTACTTAATCTCCGGTTGTTCAGCTCAGTGTATCAGAGTAAGAGTAGCAGAGTAAGCTGTAGTACAATATTATGGAGAGAAACTCAGAAGTTGCCATCATGAGCACTTGGTGACAGGTGGAGAGGAAACACTTTTATTCCCACTTCTTTTGTTATTGCTGATAACATTATTGCAACTATATGTACCGCTGTTATTATAACCATTACATCAACCAGTCTGACAGTGGTTCAATACATTAGTATAGACGTTTCTACTCTCTCTTTCCCCTCCCTCCCTTATTTCTGGGCTTTAAATCCTGACACTCCAGGAATGCCCTGGTGGCTCACCTGGTGGAGTGAGTACCACACTGCCTCGGTCCAAGCAGTTTGAATCTGACCCGTGGCTTTTTCCTGCATGTCATTCCCTCCCTGTCCTTGACTTTCCTGTCTATCTCTCACTGTTCAGGTGAAAAAAAAGCAAAAATGGCCAAAAATAGCTTTAAAAGACATATCATTCTTTGGGAGATCAGATATACTGTTGTTCTGTGTTGGCTAAAATATCTGGATAAAAAAAGCTGAATGGAGATACACTGATTACAGCTAAGATGAAATTGTTAATTAAAATTAAAGCAACATCTAATGGCCTTGTTGGAGCAGGGTCCAGGGTGTTCGAGTATCGATCAGACAGTACAATCCATTCTAAGGCTGCAGTGCTAATACAATACATCCTTACAAATTATGGGAGTAGTTACAATTTTATTTATTAAGGAAGCACATGAGCAGGGGTGAGTACTGTCTGAAATAATATGACAGATACCCATCCCTACTTATGAGTAGTTACTACTCTGAGGTCTGAGTGAGATTCAGTGTGTTATTAGACCACTTTTCCAGGCAAGGTGAACTGCCACCTGATTGGTGAAAGGCCACTTTCTTTCCCTCTTTGTGAGTTGTTCACAGAGGACATGGTCTCGAGCGTCAAACTCAGTGATGCTGCAGTGCTGTTAACAAGCTCATCAACCTGTGTGGGAGTGAACTTATCGGACAGACACTGTGATATGTTCAAATGATGTCTTTACACATGTCCTCTTCCTTCTCCAGAACTGAATCTGTGGTGGAGAAGCTCCTGACAAACTGGATGTCCATCTGTCTGTTTACCTTTCTGAGGGTATGTTCACACCTCACTGAGCAGACCCATCATTTCTACAGATAACTGCCTTTGCTCCAGTATTATTATGTTTTATGTTACTGTTTTTATTTCCTACTGAAATTAACTACCTTAGTGATGAGTTTTTACATAAAACAATAATCTTTGATAATAAAGTGCCCATCTTTTATTTGGCACAAATGAAAATCAGCTCGTCAATATGGCACCATCAAGTCCAGGCTTCTCAGAGGTTAAAGGAGAAGTGCCGTTTTATATAACCTGGACCTTATTTCTGGCATAAAATATGGTCATTTACTCACCCATATAACTTTGGTGTCATAAGGAGTCCTTCGGACGATATTTAGATCCATTCGAGAGCCGCGTATATCCATATAGTGGGAGTGATTGAGGAACCGAGAATGCAGCCTCTAAATACAGTAATAAGCCTGTGGAAGCTGAACTTCGTCCAACTGGTCATTTTGTTGGGACAATTGGAAATATGCAAAAACGAACCATAGTGTATTAGCAGAGGGAGAACAGTTGTTCAGGACACTCATCTAAAGTCTCTTAAATAAAATAACATTGTTGTGTTATGACATTGTTGACCTTCCGTCTTTCTGCTTGACCAGGAATCGGCAGGGGAGTCATTCTACATGC